>JAKFHT010004751.1:0-122888 GCA_023783455.1 Erythrocebus patas
TTCGCTAAGGCTGTTCTTGTGGAATTGGCAAAGGATATTTGGAAGCCCATAGAGGGCTATAGTGAAAAAGGAAATATCTTCCGCTCAAAACTGGAAAGAAGCTTTCTGAGAAACTGCTCTGTGTTCTGTTAATTCATCTCACAGAGTAACATCTTTCCTTCAAGAAGCCTTTCAAAGGCTGTTCTTGTGGAATTGGCAAAGGGATATTTGGAAGCCCATAGAGGGCTATGGTGAAAAAGGAAATATCTTCCGTTCAAACCTGGAAAGAAGCTTTCTGAGAAACTGCTCTGTTTTCTGTTAATTCATCTCACAGAGTTACATCTTTCCCTTCAAGAAGCCTTTCGCTAAGGCTGTTCTTGTGGAATTGGCAAAGGGATATTTGGAACACATGGAGGGCTATAGTGAAACAGGAAATATCTTCCGTTGAAAACTGGAAAGAAGCTTTCTGAGAAACTGCTCTGTGTTCTCTTAATTCATCTCACAGAGTTACATCTTTCCCTTCAAGAAGCTTTTCGCTAAGGCTGTTCTTGTGGAATTGGCAAAGGGGTATTTGGAAGCCCATAGAGGGCTATGGTAAAAAAGGAATATCTTCCGTTCAAAACTGGAAAGAAGCTTTCTCAGAAACTGCTCTGTGTTCTGTTAATTCATCTCACAGAGTTACATCTTTCCCTTCAAGAAGCCTTTCGCTAAGGCTGTTCTTGTGGAATTGGCAAAGGGATATTTGGAAGCCCATAGAAGGCTACGGTGAAAAAGGAAATATCTTCCGTACAAAACTGGAAAGAAGCTTTCTGAGAAACTGCTCTGCGTTGTGTTAATTCATCTCACAGAGTTACATCTTTCTCTTCAAGAAGCCCTTCGCTAAGGCTGTTCTTGTGGAATTTACAAAGAGATATTTGGAATCCCATGGAGGGCTACGGTGAAAAAGGAAATATCTTCCGTTCAAAACTGGAAAGAAGCTTTCTGAGAAACTGCTCTGTGTTCTCTTAATTCATCTCACAGAGTCACACCTTTCCCTTCAAGAAGCCTTTCGCTAAGGCTGTTCTTGTGGAATTGGCAAAGGGATATTTGGAAGCCCATAGAAGGCTACGGTGAAAAAGGAAATATCTTCCGTACAAACCTGGAAAGAAGCTTTCTGAGAAACTGCTCTGTGTTCTGTTAATTCATCTCACAGAGTTACATCTTTCCCTTCAAGAAGCCTTTCGCTAAGGCTGTTCTTGTGGAATTGGCAAACAGATATTTGGAAGCCCATAGAGGGCTATGGTGAAAAAGGAAATATCTTCCGTTCAAAACTGGAAAGAAGCTTTCTGAGAAACTGCTCTGTGTTCTGTTAATTCATCTCAGAGAGATACATCTTTCACTTCAAGAAGCCTTTCGCTAAGGCTGTTCCTGGGGAATTGGCAAAGGGATATTTGGAAGCCCATAGAAGGCTACGGTGAAAAAGGAAATATCATGGAAATAAGCATTCTGAGAAACTGCTCTGTGTTCTGTTAATTCATCTCAGAGAGATACATCTTTCACTTCAAGAAGCCTTTCGCTAAGTCTGTTCTTGTGGAATTGGCAAAGGGATATTTGGAAGCCCATAGAAGGCTACGGTGAAAAAGGAAATATCATGGAAATAAGCATTCTGAGAAACTGCTCTGTGTTCTGTTAATTCATCTCACAGAGTTACATCTTTCCCTTCAAGAAACCTTTCGCTAAGTTCTTGTGGAATTGGCAAAGGATATTTGGAAGCCCATAGAGGGCTATAGTGAAAAAGGAAATATCTTCCGCTCAAAACAGGAAAGAAGCTTGAGAAACTGCTCTGTGTTCTGTTAATTCATCTCACAGAGTTACAACTTTCCCTTCAAAAGCCTTTCGCCAAGGCTGTTCTTGTGGAATTGGCAAAGGGATATTTGGAAGCCCATAGAGGGCTATGGTGAAAAAGGAAATATCTTCCGTTCAAAACTGGAAAGAAGCTTTCTGAGAAACTGCTCTGTTTTCTGTTAATTCATCTCACAGAGTTACATCTTTCCCTTCAAGAAGCCTTTCGCTAAGGCTGTTCTTGTGGAATTGGCAAAGGGATATTTGGAACACATGGAGGGCTATAGTGAAAAAGGATATATCTTCCGTTCAAAACTGGAAAGAAGCTTTCTGAGAAACTGCTCTGTGTTCTCTTAATTCATCTCACAGAGTTACATCTTTCCCTTCAAGAAGCCTTTCGCTAAGGCTGTTCTTGTGGAATTGGCAAAGGGGTATTTGGAAGCCCATAGAGGGCTATGGTAAAAAAGGAAATATCTTCCGTTCAAAACTGGAAAGAAGCTTTCTCAGAAACTGCTCTGTGTTCTGTTAATTCATCTCACAGAGTTACATCTTTCCCTTCAAGAAGCCTTTCGCTAAGGCTGTTCTTGTGGAATTGGCAAAGGGATATTTGGAAGCCCATAGAAGGCTACGGTGAAAAAGGAAATATCTTCCGTACAAAACTGGAAAGAAGCTTTCTGAGAAACTGCTCTGCGTTCTGTTAATTCATCTCACAGAGTTACATCTTTCCCTTCAAGAAGCCTTTCGCTAAGGCTGTTCTTGTGGAATTTAGAAAGAGATATTTGGAATCGCATGGAGGGCTACGGTGAAAAAGGAAATATCTTCCGTTCAAAACTGGAAAGAAGCTTTCTGAGAAACTGCGCTGTGTTCTCTTAATTCATCTCACAGAGTCACACCTTTCCCTTCAAGAAGCCTTTCGCTAAGGCTGTTCTTGTGGAATTGGCAAAGGGATATTTGGAAGCCCATAGAAGGCTACGGTGAAAAAGGAAATATCTTCCGTACAAAACTGGAAAGCTTTCTGAGAAACTGCTCTGTGTTCTGTTAATTCATCTCACAGAGTTACATCTTTCCCTTCAAGAAGCCTTTCGCTAAGGCTGTTCTTGTGGAATTGGGAAACAGATATTTGGAAGCCCATAGAGGGCTATGGTGAAAAAGGAAATATTTTCCGTTCAAAACTGGAAAGAAGCTTTCTGTGAAACTGCTCTGTGTTCTGTTAATTCATCTCAGAGAGATACATCTTTCACTTCAAGAAGCCTTTCGCTAAGGCTGTTCTTGGGGAATTGGCAAAGGGATATTTGGAAGCCCATAGAAGGCTACGGTGAAAAAGGAAATATCATGGAAATAAGCATTCTGAGAAACTGCTCTGTGTTCTGTTAATTCATCTCAGAGAGATACATCTTTCACTTCAAGAAGCCTTTCGCTAAGTCTGTTCTTGTGGAATTGGCAAAGGGATATTTGGAAGCCCATAGAAGGCTACGGTGAAAAAGGAAATATCATGGAAATAAGCATTCTGAGAAACTGCTCTGTGTTCTGTTAATTCATCTCACAGAGTTACATCTTTCCCTTCAAGAAACCTTTCGCTAAGGCTGTTCTTGTGGAATTGGCAAAGGGATATTTGGAAGCCCATAGAGGGCTATAGTGAAAAAGGAAATATCTTCCGTTCAAAACAGGAAAGAAGCTTTCTGAGAAACTGCTCTGTGTTCTGTTAATTCATCTCACAGAGTTACAACTTTCCCTTCAAAAAGCCTTTCACTAAGGCAGTTGTTGTGGAACTGGCAAAAGGATATTTGGAAGCCCATAGAGGGCTATGGTGAAGAAGGAAATACCTTCCGTTCAAAACTGGAAAGAAGCTTTCTGAGAAACTGCTCTGTGTTCTGTTAATTCATCTCACAGAGTTACATCTTTCCCTTCAAGAAGCCTTTAGCTAAGTCTGTTCTTGTGGAATTGGCAAAGGGATATTTGGAAGCCCATAGAAGGCTACGGTGAAAAAGGAAATATCTTCCGTTCAAAACTGGAAAAAGCTTTCTGAGAAACTGCTCTGTGTTCTGTTAATTCATCTCACAGAGTTACATCTTTCCTTCAAAAGCCTTTCGCTAAGGCTGTTCTTGTGGAATTGGCAAAGGGATATTTGGAAGCCCATACAGGGCTATGGTGAAAAAGGAAATATCTTCCGTTCAAAACTGGAAAGAAGCTTTCTGAGAAACTGCTCTGTGTTCTGTTAATTCATCTCACAGAGTTACATCTTTCCCTTCAACAAGACTATCGCTAAGGCTGTTCTTGTGGAATTGTCAAGGGGATATTTGGAAGCCCATAGAAGGCTACGGTGAAAAAGGAAATATCATGAAAATAAGCATTCTGAGAAATTGCTCTGTGTTCTGTTAATTCATCTCACAGAGTTACATCTTTCCCTTCAAGAAGCCTTTCGCTAAGGCTGTTCTTGTGGAATTGGCAAAGGGATATTTGGAAGCCCATAGAAGGCTACGGTGAAAAAGGAAATATCTTCCGTACAAAACTGGAAAGAAGCTTTCTGAGAAACTGCTCTGTGTTCTGTTAATTCATCTCACAGAGTTACACCTTTCCCTTCAAGAAGCCTTTCGCTAAGGCTGTTCTTGTGGAATTTGCAAAGAGATATTTGGAATCCCATAGAGGGCTACTTTGAAAAAGGAAATATCTTCCGTTCAAAAGTGGAAAGAAGCTTTCTGAGAAACTGCTCTGTGTTCTGTTAATTCATCTCACAGAGTTACATCTTTCCCTTCAAGAAGCCTTTCGCTAAGGCTGTTCTTGTGGAATTGGCAAAGAGATATTTGGAAGCCCATAGAAGGCTACGGTGAAAAAGGAAATATCTTCCGTTCAAAACGGGAAAGAAGCTTTCTGAGAAACTGCTCTGTGTTCTGTTAATTCATCTCAGAGAGATACATCTTTCACTTCAAGAAGCCTTTCGCTAAGGCTGTTCTTGTGGAATTCGCAAAGGGATATTTGGAAGCCCATAGAAGGCTACGGTGAAAAAGAAAATATCTTCCGTACAAAACTAGAAAGAAGCTTTCTGAGAAACTGCTCTGTGTTCTGTTAATTCATCTCACAGAGTTACATCTTTCCCTTCAAGAAGCCTTCGCTAAGGCTGTTCTTGTGGAATTGGCAAAGGGATATTTGGAAGCCCATAGAGGGCTATGGTGAAAAAGGAAATATCTTCCGTTCAAAACTGGAAAAAGCTTTCTGAGAAACTGCTCTGTGTTCTCTTAATTCATCTCACAGAGTTACATCTTCCTTCAAAAGCCTTTCGCTAAGGCTGTTCTTGTGGAATTGGCAAAGGGATATTTGGAAGCCCATAGAGGGCTATGATGAAAAAGGAAATATCTTCCGTTCAAAACTGGAAAGAAGCTTTCTGAAGAACTGATCTGTGTTCTGTTAATTCATCTCACAGAGTTACATCTTTCCTTCAAGAAGCCTTTCGCTAAGGCTGTTCTTGTGGAATTGGCAAAGGGATATTTGGAAGCCCATAGAAGGCTACGGTGAAAAAGAAATATCTTCCGTACAAAACTAGAAAGAAGCTTTCTGAGAAACTGCTCTGTGTTCTGTTAATTCATCTCACAGAGTTACATCTTTCCCTTCAAGAAGCCTTTCGCTAAGGCTGTTCTTGTGGAATTGGCAAAGGGATATTTGGAAGCCCATAGAGGGCTATGGTGAAAAAGGAAATATCTTCCGTTCAAAACTGGGAAGAAACTTTCTGAGAAACTGCTCTGTGCTCTGTTAATTCATCTCACAGAGTTACATCTTTCCCTTCAAGAAGCCTTTCGCTAAGGCTGTTCTTGTGGAATTGGCAAAGGGATATTTGGAAGCCCATAGAGGGCTATGGTGAAAAAGGACATATCTTCCGTTCAAAACAGGAAAGAAGCTTTCTGAAGAACTGCTCTGTGTTCTGTTCGTTCATCTCACAGAGTAACATCTTTCCCTTCAAGAAGCCTTTCGCTAAGGCTGTTCTTGTGGAATTGGCAAAGGGATATTTGGAAGCCCATAGAGGGCTATGGTGAAAAAGGAAATATCTTCCGTTCAAAACTGGAAAGAAGCTTTCTGAGAAACTGCTCTGTGTTCTGTTAATTCATCTCACAGAGTTACATCTTTCCCTTCAAGAAGCCTTTCGCTAAGGCTGTTCTTGAGGAATTGGCAAAGGGATATTTGGAAGCCCATAGAGGGCTATGTTGAAAAAGGAAATATCTTCCGTTCAAAACTGGAAAGAAGCTTTCTGAGAAACAGCTCTATGCTCTGTTAATTCATCTAACAGAGTTACATCTTTCCCTTCAAGAAGCCTTTCGCTAAGGCTGTTCTTGTGGAATTGGCAAAGGGATATTTGGAAGCCCGTAGAGGGCTATAGTGAAAAAGGAAATATCTTCCGTACAAAACTGGAAAGAAGCTTTCTGAGAAACTGCTCTGTGTTCTGTTAATTCATCTCACAGAGTAACATCTTTCCCTTCAAGAAGCCTTTCGCTAAGGCTGTTCTTGTGGAATTGCCAAAGGGATATTTGGAAGCCCATAAAGGGCTATGGTGAAAAAGGAAATATCTTCCGTTCAAACCTGGAAAGAAGCTTTCTGAGAAACTGCTCTGTGTTCTGTTAATTCATCTCACAGACTTACATCTTTCCCTTCAAGAAGCCTTTCGCTAAGGCTGTTCTTGTGGAATTGGCAAAGAGATATTTGGAATCCCATGGAGGGCTACGGTGAAAAAGGAAATATCTTCCGTTCAAAACTGGAAAGAAGCTTTCTGAGAAACTGCTCTGTGTTCTGTTAATTCATCTCACAGAGTTACATCTTTCCCTTCAAGAAGCCTTTCGGTAAGGCTGTTCTTGTGGAATTGGCAAAGGGGTATTTGGAAGCCCATAGAGGGCTATGGTGAAAAAGGAAATATCTTCCGTTCAAAACTGGAAAAAGCTTTCTGAGAAACTGCTCTGTGTTCTGTTAATTCATCTCACAGAGTTACATCTTTCCTTCAAAAGCCTTTGCTAAGGCTGTTCATGTGCAATTGGCAAAGGGTATTTGGAAGCCCATAGAAGGCTACGGTGAAAAAGGAAATATCTTCCGTACAAAACTGGAAAGAAGCTTTCTGAGAAACTGCTCTGTGTTCTGTTAATTCATCTCACAGAGTAACATCTTTCCCTTCAAGAAGCCTTTCGCTAAGGCTGTTCTTGTGGAATTGGCAAAGGGATATTTGGAAGCCCATAGAGGGCTATGGTGAAAAAGGAAATATCTTCTGTTCAAAACTGGAAAGAAGCTTTCTGAGAAACTGCTCTGTGCTCTGTTAATTCATCTCACAGAGTTACATCTTTCCCTTCAAGAAGCCTTTCGCTAAGGCTGTTCTTGAGGAATTGGCAAAGGGATATTTGGAAGCCCATAGAGGGCTATGTTGAAAAAGGAAATATCTTCCGTTCAAAACTGGAAAGAAGCTTTCTGAAGAACAGATCTGCGTACTGTTAATTCATCTAACATAGTTACATCTTTCCCTTCAAGAAGCCTTTCGCTAAGGCTGTTCTTGTGGAATTGGCAAAGGGATATTTGGAAGCCCGTAGAGGGCTATAGTGAAAAAGGAAATATCTTCCCTTCAAAACTGGAAAGAAGCTTTCTGAGAAACTGCTCTGTGTTCTGTTAATTCATCTCACAGAGTAACATCTTTCCCTTCAAGAAGCCTTTCGCCAAGGCTGTTCTTGTGGAATTGGCAAAGGGATATTTGGAAGCCCATAGAGGGCTATGGTGAAAAAGGAAATATCTTCCGTTCAAAACTGGAAAGAAGGTTTCTGAGAAACTGCTCTGTGTTCTGTTAATTCATCTCAGAGAGATACATCTTTCACTTCAAGAAGCCTTTCGCTAAGGCTGTTCTTGTGGAATTGGCAAAGGGATATTTGGAAGCCCATAGAAGGCTACGGTGAAAAAGCAAATATCATGGAAATAAGCATTCTGAGAAACTGCTCTGTGTTCTGTTAATTCATCTCACAGAGTTACATCTTTCCCTTCAAGAAGCCTTTCGCTAAGGCTGTTCTTGTGTAATTTGCAAAGAGATATTTGGAAGCCCATAGAGGGCTATGTTGAAAAAGGAAATATCTTCCGTTCAAAACTGGAAAGAAGCTTTCTGAGAAACTGCTCTGTGTTCTGTTAATTCATCTCACAGAGTTACATCTTTCCCTTCAAGAAGCCTTTCGCTAAGGCTGTTCTTGTGGAATTGGCAAAGGGATATTTGGAAGCCCATAGAGGCCTATGGTGAAAAAGGAAATATCTTCCGTTCAAAACTGGGAAGAAGCTTTCTGAGAAACTGCTCTGTGCTCTGTTAATTCATCTCACAGAGTTACATTTTTCCCTTCAAGAAGCCTTTCGCTAAGGCTGTTCTTGTGGAATTGGCAAAGGGATATTTGGAAGCCCATAGAGGGCTATGGTGAAAAAGGACATATCTTCCGTTCAAAACAGGAAAGAAGCTTTCTGAAGAACTGATCTGTGTTCTGTTAATTCATCTAACAGAGTTACATCTTTCCCTTCAAGAAGCCTTTCGCTAAGGCTGTTCTTGTGGAATTGGCAAAGGGATATTTGGAAGCCCATAGAGGGCTATAGTGAAAAAGGAAATATCTTCCGTTCAAAACTGGAAAGAAGCTTTCTGAGAAACTGCTCTGTGTTTTGTTAATTCATCTCACAGAGTTACATCTTTCCCTTCAAGAAGCCTTTCGCTAAGGCTGTTCTTGTGTAATTTGCAAAGAGATATTTGGAATCCCATAGACGGCTACGGTGAAAAAGGAAATATCTTCCGTTCAAAACTGGAAAGAAGCTTTCTGAGAAACTGCTCTGTGTTCTGTTAATTCATCTCACAGAGTTACATCTTTCCCTTCAAGAAGCCTTTCGCTAAGGCTGTTCTTGTGGAATTGGCAAAGGGATATTTGGAAGCCCATAGAGGGCTATGTTGAAAAAGGAAATATCTTCCGTTCAAAACTGGAAAGAAGCTTTCTGAAGAACAGATCTGCGTACTGTTAATTCATCTAACAGAGTTACATCTTTCCCTTCAAGAAGCCTTTCGCTAAGGCTGTTCTTGTGGAATTGGCAAAGGGATATTTGGAAGCCCGTAGAGGGCTATAGTGAAAAAGGAAATATCTTCCGTTCAAAACTGGAAAGAAGCTTTCTGAGAAACTGCTCTGTGTTCTGTTAATTCATCTCACAGAGTAACATCTTTCCCTTCAAGAAGCCTTTCGCCAAGGCTGTTCTTGTGGAATTGGCAAAGGGATATTTGGAAGCCCATAGAGGGCTATGGTGAAAAAGGAAATATCTTCCGTTCAAACCTGGAAAGAAGCTTTCTGAGAAACTGCTCTGTTTTCTGTTAATTCATCTCACAGAGTTACATCTTTCCCTTCAAGAAGCCTTTCGCTAAGGCTGTTCTTGTGGAATTGGCAAAGGGATATTTGGAACACATGGAGGGCTATAGTGAAAAAGGAAATATCTTCCGTTCAAAACTGGAAAGAAGCTTTCTGAGAAACTGCTCTGTGTTCTCTTAATTCATCTCACAGAGTTACATCTTTCCCTTCAAGAAGCCTTTCGCTAAGTCTGTTCTTGTGGAATTGGCAAAGGGATATTTGGAAGCCCATAGAGGCTATGGTGAAAAAGGAAATATCTTCCGTTCAAAACTGGAAAGAAGCTTTCTGAGAAACTGCTCTGTGTTCTGTTAATTCATCTCACAGAGTTACATCTTTCCCTTCAAGAAGCCTTTCGCTAAGGCTGTTCTTGTGGAATTGGCAAAGGGATATTTGGAAGCCCATAGAAGGCTACGGTGAAAAAGGAAATATCTTCCGTTCAAAACTGGAAAGAAGCTTTCTGAGAAACTGCTCTGTGTTCTGTTAATTCATCTCACAGAGTTACATCTTTCCCTTCAAGAAGCCTTTCGCTAAGGCTGTTCTTGTGGAATTTAAAAAGAGATATTTGGAATCCCATGGAGGGCTAAGGTGAAAAAGGAAATATCTTCCGTTCAAAACTGGAAAGAAGCTTTCTCAGAAACTGCGCTGTGTTCTCTTAATTCATCTCACAGAGTCACACCTTTCCCTTCAAGAAGCCTTTCGCTAAGGCTGTTCTTGTGGAATTTGCAAAGAGATATTTGGAATCCCATAGAGGGCTATGGTGAAAAAGGAAATATCTTCCGACAAAACTAGTTCAAAACAGGAAAGAAGCTTTCTGAAGAACTGCTCTGTGTTCTGTTAATTCATCTCACAGAGTAACATCTTTCCCTTCAAGAAGCCTTTCGCTAAGGCTGTTCTTGTGGAATTGGCAAAGGGATATTTGGAAGCCCATAGAGGGCTATGGTGAAAAAGGAAATATCTTCCGTTCAAAACTGGAAAGAAGCTTTCTGAGAAACTGCTCTGTGTTCTCTTAATTCATCTCACAGAGTTACATCTTTCCCTTCAAGAAGCCTTTCGCTAAGGCTGTTCTTGTGGAATTGCAAAGGGATATTTGGAAGCCCATAGAGGGCTATGGTGAAAAAGGAAATATCTTCCGTTCAAAACTGGAAAGAAGCTTTCTGAGAAACTGCTCTGTGTTCTGTTAATTCATCTCACAGAGTTACATCTTTCCCTTCAAGAAGCCTTTCGCTAAGGCTGTTCTTGTGGAATTGGCAAAGGGATATTTGGAAGCCCATAGAGGCTATGGTGAAAAAGGAAATATCTTCCGTTCAAAACTGGAAAAAGCTTTCTGAGAAACTGCTCTGTGTTCTGTTAATTCATCTCACAGAGTTACATCTTTCCCTTCAAGAAGCCTTTCGCTAAGGCTGTTCTTGTGGAATTGGCAAAGGGATATTTGGAAGCCCATAGTAGGCTACGGTGAAAAAGGAAATATCTTCCGTTCAAAACTGGAAAGAAGCTTTCTGAGAAACTGCTCTGTGTTCTGTTAATTCATCTCACAGAGTTACATCTTTCCCTTCAAGAAGCCTTTCGCTAAGGCTGTTCTTGTGGAATTGGCAAGGATATTTGGAAGCCCATAGAGGGCTATGGTGAAAAAGGAAATATCTTCCGTTCAAAACTGGAAAGAAGCTTTCTGAGAAACTGCTCTGTGTTCTGTTAATTCATCTCACAGAGTAACATCTTTCCCTTCAAGAAGCCTTTCGCTAAGGCTGTTCTTGTGGAATTGGCAAAGGGATATTTGGAAGCCCATAGAGGGCTATGGTGAAAAAGGAAATATCTTCCGTTCAAAACTGGAAAGAAGCTTTCTGAGAAACTGCTCTGTGCTCTGTTAATTCATCTCACAGAGTTACATCTTTCCCTTCAAGAAGCCTTTCGCTAAGGCTGTTCTTGAGGAATTGGCAAAGGGATATTTGGAAGCCCATAGAGGGCTATGTTGAAAAAGGAAATATCTTCCGTTCAAAACTGGAAAGAAGCTTTCTGAAGAACAGATCTGCGTACTGTTAATTCATCTAACATAGTTACATCTTTCCCTTCAAGAAGCCTTTCGCTAAGGCTGTTCTTGTGGAATTGGCAAAGGGATATTTGGAAGCCCGTAGAGGGCTATAGTGAAAAAGGAAATATCTTCCTTCAAAACTGGAAGAAGCTTTCTGAGAAACTGCTCTGTGTTCTGTTAATTCATCTCACAGAGTTAACATCTTTCCTTCAAAAGCCTTTCGCTAAGGCTGTTCTTGTGGAATTGGCAAAGGGATATTTGGAAGCCCGTAGAGGGCTATAGTGAAAAAGGAAATATCTTCCGTTCAAAACTGGAAAGAAGGTTTCTGAGAAACTGCTCTGTGTTCTGTTAATTCATCTCAGAGAGATACATCTTTCACTTCAAGAAGCCTTTCGCTAAGGCTGTTCTTGTGGAATTGGCAAAGGGATATTTGGAAGCCCATAGAAGGCTACGGTGAAAAAGCAAATATCATGGAAATAAGCATTCTGAGAAACTGCTCTGTGTTCTGTTAATTCATCTCACAGAGTTACATCTTTCCCTTCAAGAAGCCTTTCGCTAAGGCTGTTCTTGTGGAATTGGCAAAGGATATTTGGAAGCCCGTAGAGGCTATAGTGAAAAAGGAAATATCTTCCGTTCAAAACTGGAAGAAGCTTTCTGAGAAACTGCTCTGTGTTCTCTTAATTCATCTCACAGAGTTACATCTTTCCCTTCAAAGCCTTTCGCTAAGGCTGTTCTTGTGGAATTGGCAAAGGGATATTTGGAAGCCCATAGAGGCTACGGTGAAAAAGGAAATATCTTCCGTTCAAAACTGGAAAGAAGCTTTCTGAAAACTGCTCTGTGTTCTGTTAATTCATCTCACAGAGTTAACATCTTTCCTTCAAGAAGCCTTTCGCTAAGGCTGTTCTTGTGGAATTGGCAAAGGATATTTGGAAGCCCATAGAAGGCTATGGTGAAAAAGGAAATATCTTCTGTTCAAAACTGGAAAGAAGCTTTCTGAGAAACTGCTCTGTGTTCTGTTAATTCATCTCACAGAGTTACATCTTTCCCTTCAAGAAGCCTTTCGCTAAGGCTGTTCTTGTGGAATTAGCAAAGGATATTTGGAAGCCCATAGAGGCTATGTTGAAAAAGGAAATATCTTCCGTTCAAAACTGGAAAGAAGCTTTCTGAGAACTGCTCTGTGTTCTGTTAATTCATCTCACAGAGTTACATCTTTCCCTTCAAAGCCTTTCGCTAAGGCTGTTCTTGTGGAATTGGCAAAGGATATTTGGAAGCCCGTAGAGGGCTATAGTGAAAAAGGAAATATCTTCCGTTCAAAACTGGAAAGAAGCTTTCTGAAGAACTGATCTGTGTTCTGTTAATTCATCTCAGAGTTACATCTTTCACTTCAAGAAGCCTTTCGCTAAGGCTGTTCTTGTGGAATTGGCAAGGGGATATTTGGAAGCCCATAGAGGGCTATGGTGAAAAAGGAAATATCTTCCGTTCAAAACTGGGAAGAAGCTTTCTGAGAAACTGCTCTGTGTTCTGTTAATTCATCTCACAGAGTTACATCTTTCCCTTCAAGAAGCCTTTCGCTAAGGCTGTTCTTGTGGAATTGGCAAAGGGATATTTGGAAGCCCATAGAGGGCTATGGTGAAAAAGGACATATCTTCCGTTCAAAACAGGAAAGAAGCTTTCTGAAGAACTGATCTGTGTTCTGTTAATTCATCTAACAGAGTTACATCTTTCCCTTCAAGAAGCCTTTCGCTAAGGCTGTTCTTGTGGAATTGGCAAAGGGATATTTGGAAGCCCATAGAGGGCTATAGTGAAAAAGGAAATATCTTCCGTTCAAAACTGGAAAGAAGCTTTCTGAGAAACTGCTCTGTGTTCTGTTAATTCATCTCACAGAGTTACATCTTTCCCTTCAAGAAGCCTTTCGCTAAGGCTGTTCTTGTGGAATTGGCAAAGGGATATTTGGAAGCCCATAGAGGGCTATGGTGAAAAAGGAAATATCTTCCGTTCAAAACTGGAAAAAGCTTTCTGAGAAACTGCTCTGTGTTCTGTTAATTCATCTCACAGAGTTACATCTTTCCCTTCAAGCCTTTCGCTAAGGCTGTTCTTGTGGAATTGGCAAAGGGATATTTGGAAGCCCATAGATGCCTATGGTGAAAAAGGAAATATCTTCCGTTCAAAACTGGAAAGAAGCTTTCTGAGAAACTGCTCTGTGTTCTGTTAATTCATCTCACAGAGTTACATCTTTCCTTCAAGAAGCCTTTCGCTAAGGCTGTTCTTGTGGAATTGGCAAAGGGATATTTGGAAGCCCATAGAGGGCTATGTTGAAAAAGGAAATATCTTCCGTTCAAAACTGGAAAGAAGCTTTCTGAAGAACTGCTCTGTGTTCTGTTAATTCATCTCACAGAGTTACATCTTTCCCTTCAAGAAGCCTTTCGCTAAGGCTGTTCTTGTGGAATTGGCAAAGGGATATTTGGAAGCCCATAGAGGGCTATAGTGAAAAAGGAAATATCTTCCGTTCAAAACTGGAAGAAGCTTTCTGAGAAACTGCTCTGTGTTCTGTTAATTCATCTCACAGAGTTACATCTTTCCCTTCAAAAGCCTTTCGCTAAGGCTGTTCTTGTGGAATTGGCAAAGGGATATTTGGAAGCCCATAGAGGGCTATGGTGAAAAAGGAAATATCTTCCGTTCAAAACTGGAAAGAAGCTTTCTGAGAAACTGCTCTGTGTTCTGTTAATTCATCTCACAGAGTTACATCTTTCCTTCAAGAAGCCTTTCGCTAAGGCTGTTCTTGTGGAATTGGCAAAGGGATATTTGGAAGCCCATAGAGGGCTATAGTGAAAAAGGAAATATCTTCCGTTCAAAACTGGAAAGAAGCTTTCTGAGAAACTGCTCTGTGTTCTCTTAATTCATCTCACAGAGTTACATCTTTCCTTCAAGAAGCCTTTCGCTAAGTCTGTTCTTGTGGAATTGGCAAAGGGTATTTGGAAGCCCATAGAGGGCTATGGTGAAAAAGGAAATATCTTCCGTTCAAAACTGGAAAGAAGCTTTCTGAGAAACTGCTCTGTGTTCTGTTAATTCATCTCACAGAGTTACATCTTTCCTTCAAGAAGCCTTTCGCTAAGGCTGTTCTTGTGGAATTGGCAAAGGGATATTTGGAAGCCCATAGAAGGCTACGGTGAAAAAGGAAATATCTTCCGTTCAAAACTGGAAAGAAGCTTTCTGAGAAACTGCTCTGTGTTCTGTTAATTCATCTCACAGAGTTACATCTTTCCTTCAAAAGCCTTTCGCTAAGGCTGTTCTTGTGGAATTAGAAAGAGATATTTGGAAGCCCATAGAGGGCTATGGTGAAAAAGGAAATATCTTCCGTTCAAAACTGGAAAGAAGCTTTCTGAGAAACTGCTCTGTGCTCTGTTAATTCATCTCACAGAGTAACATCTTTCCTTCAAGAAGCCTTTCGCTAAGGCTGTTCTTGTGGAATTAGCAAAGGATATTTGGAAGCCCATAGAGGCTACGGTGAAAAAGGAAATATCTTCCGTACAAAACTGGAAAGAAGCTTTCTGAGAAACTGCTCTGTGTTCTGTTAATTCATCTCACAGAGTTACATCTTTCCTTCAAGAAGCCTTTCGCTAAGGCTGTTCTTGTGGAATTGGCAAAGAGATATTTGGAAGCCCATAGAGGGCTATGGTGAAAAAGGAAATATCTTCCGTTCAAAACTGGAAAGAAGCTTTCTGAGAAACTGCTCTGTGTTCTGTTAATTCATCTCACAGAGTTACATCTTTCCCTTCAAGAAGCCTTTCGCTAAGGCTGTTCTTGTGGAATTGGCAAAGGGATATTTGGAAGCCCATAGAAGGCTACGGTGAAAAAGGAAATATCTTCCGTTCAAAACTGGAAAGAAGCTTTCTGAGAAACTGCTCTGTGTTCTGTTAATTCATCTCAGAGAGATACATCTTTCACTTCAAGAAGCCTTTCGCTAAGGCTGTTCTTGTGGAATTGGCAAAGGGATATTTGGAAGCCCATAGAAGGCTACGGTGAAAAAGGAAATATCATGGAAATAAGCATTCTGAGAAACTGCTCTGTGTTCTGTTAATTCATCTCACAGAGTTACATCTTTCCTTCAAGAAACCTTTCGCTAAGGCTGTTCTTGTGGAATTGGCAAAGGGATATTTGGAAGCCCATAGAGGCTATAGTGAAAAAGGAAATATCTTCCGTTCAAAACTGGAAAGAAGCTTTCTGAGAAACTGCTCTGTGTTCTGTTAATTCATCTCACAGAGTTACATCTTTCCTTCAAAAGCCTTTCGCTAAGGCTGTTCTTGTGGAATTGGCAAAGGGATATTTGGAAGCCCATAGAGGCTATGGTGAAAAAGGAAATATCTTCCGTTCAAAACTGGAAGAAGCTTTCTGAAGAACTGATCTGTGTTCTGTTAATTCATCTCACAGAGTTACATCTTTCCCTTCAAAAGCCTTTCGCTAAGGCTGTTCTTGTGGAATTGGCAAAGGGATATTTGGAAGCCCATAGAGGGCTATGGTGAAAAAGGAAATATCTTCCGTTCAAAACTGGAAAGAAGCTTTCTGAGAAACTGCTGTGTGTTCTGTTAATTCATCTCACAGAGTTACATCTTTCCTTCAAGAAGCCTTCGCTAAGGCTGTTCTTGTGGAATTGGCAAGGGATATTTGGAAGCCCATAGAGGGCTATGGTGAAAAAAATATCTTCCGTTCAAAACTGGAAAGAAGCTTTCTGAGAAACTGCTCTGTGTTCTGTTAATTCATCTCACAGAGTTACATCTTTCCTTCAAGAAGCCTTTCGCTAAGGCTGTTCTTGTGGAATTGGCAAAGGATATTTGGAAGCCCATAGAGGCTATGGTGAAAAAGGAAATATCTTCCGTTCAAAACTGGAAAGAAGCTTTCTGAAGAACTGCTCTGTGTTCTGTTAATTCATCTCACAGAGTTACATCTTTCCTTCAAGAAGCCTTTCGCTAAGGCTGTTCTTGTGGAATTGGCAAGGATATTTGGAAGCCCATAGAGGCTATGGTGAAAAAGGAAATATCTTCCGTTCAAAACTGGAAGAAGCTTTCTGAAGAACTGCTCTGTGTTCTGTTAATTCATCTCACAGGTTACATCTTTCCTTCAAGAAGCCTTTCGCTAAGGCTGTTCTTGTGGAATTGGCAAAGGATATTTGGAAGCCCATAGGGCTATGGTGAAAAAAAATATCTTCCGTTCAAAACTGGAAAGAAGCTTTCTGAAGAACTGCTCTGTGTTCTGTTAATTCATCTCACAGAGTTACATCTTTCCTTCAAGAAGCCTTTCGCTAAGGCTGTTCTTGTGGAATTAGCAAAGGATATTTGGAAGCCCATAGAGGCTATGGTGAAAAAGGAAATATCTTCCGTTCAAAACTGGAAAAAGCTTTCTGAGAAACTGCTCTGTGTTCTGTTAATTCATCTCACAGAGTTACATCTTTCCCTTCAAAAGCCTTTCGCTAAGGCTGTTCTTGTGGAATTGGCAAAGGGATATTTGGAAGCCCATAGGGCTATGGTGAAAAGGAAATATCTTCCGTTCAAAACTGGAAAGAAGCTTTCTGAGAACTGCTCTGTGTTCTGTTAATTCATCTCACAGTTACATCTTTCCTTCAAGAAGCCTTTCGCTAAGGCTGTTCTTGTGGAATTGGCAAAGGGATATTTGGAAGCCCATAGAGGCTATGGTGAAAAGGAAATATCTTCCGTTCAAAACTGGAAAGAAGCTTTCTGAGAAACTGCTCTGTGTTCTGTTAATTCATCTCACAGAGTTACATCTTTCCCTTCAAGAAGCCTTTCGCTAAGGCTGTTCTTGTGGAATTGGCAAAGGGATATTTGGAAGCCCATAGAGGGCTATAGTGAAAAAGGAAATATCTTCCGTTCAAAACTGGAAAGAAGCTTTCTGAGAAACTGCTCTGTGTTCTGTTAATTCATCTCACAGAGTTACATCTTTCCTTCAAGAAGCCTTTCGCTAAGGCTGTTCTTGTGGAATTAGCAAAGGGATATTTGGAAGCCCTAGAGGCTATGGTGAAAAGGAAATATCTTCCGTTCAAAACTGGAAAGAAGCTTTCTGAGAACTGCTCTGTGTTCTGTTAATTCATCTCACAGAGTTACATCTTTCCTTCAAGAAGCCTTTCGCTAAGGCTGTTCTTGTGGAATTGGCAAAGGGATATTTGGAAGCCCGTAGAGGGCTATGGTGAAAAAGATAATATCTTCCGTTCAAAACTGGAAAGAAGCTTGAGAAACTGCTCTGTGTTCTGTTAATTCATCTCACAGGTTACATCTTTCCTTCAAAAGCCTTTCGCTAAGGCTGTTCTTGTGGAATTGGCAAAGGGATATTTGGAAGCCCATAGAGGCTACGGTGAAAAGGAAATATCTTCCGTTCAAAACTGGAAAAAGCTTTCTGAGAAACTGCTCTGTGTTCTGTTAATTCATCTCACAGAGTTACATCTTTCCCTTCAAGAAGCCTTTCGCTAAGGCTGTTCTTGTGGAATTGCAAAGAGATATTTGGAAGCCCATAGAGGCTACGGTGAAAAGGAAATATCTTCCGTTCAAAACTGGAAGAAGCTTTCTGAGAAACTGCTCTGTGTTCTGTTAATTCATCTCACAGAGTTACATCTTTCCCTTCAAGAAGCCTTTCGCTAAGGCTGTTCTTGTGGAATTGGCAAAGGGATATTTGGAAGCCCATAGAGGCTATGGTGAAAAGGAAATATCTTCCGTTCAAAACTGGAAAGAAGCTTTCTGAAACTGCTCTGTGTTCTGTTAATTCATCTCACAGAGTTACATCTTTCCTTCAAGAAGCCTTTCGCTAAGGCTGTTCTTGTGGAATTGGCAAAGGATATTTGGAAGCCCATAGGGCTATGGTGAAAAGGAAATATCTTCCGTTCAAAACTGGAAATAAGCTTTCTGAGAAACTGCTCTGTGTTCTGTTAATTCATCTCACAGAGTTACATCTTTCCCTTCAAAAAGCCTTTCGCTAAGGCTGTTCTTGTGGAATTGGCAAAGGGATATTTGGAAGCCCATAGAGGGCTATGGTGAAAAGGAAATATCTTCCGTTCAAAACTGGAAAGAAGCTTTCTGAGAAACTGCTCTGTGTTCTGTTAATTCATCTCACAGAGTTACATCTTTCCTTCAAGAAGCCTTTCGCTAAGGCTGTTCTTGTGGAATTGGCAAAGGATATTTGGAAGCCCATAGAAGGCTACGGTGAAAAGGAAATATCTTCCGTTCAAAACTGGAAAGAAGCTTTCTGAGAAACTGCTCTGTGTTCTGTTAATTCATCTCACAGAGTTACATCTTTCCCTTCAAGAAGCCTTTCGCTAAGGCTGTTCTTGTGGAATTGGCAAAGAGATATTTGGAAGCCCATAGAGGGCTACGGTGAAAAGGAAATATCTTCCGTTCAAAACTGGAAAGAAGCTTTCTGAGAAACTGCTCTGTGTTCTGTTAATTCATCTCAGAGAGATACATCTTTCACTTCAAGAAGCCTTTCGCTAAGGCTGTTCTTGTGGAATTGGCAAAGGGATATTTGGAAGCCCATAGAAGGCTACGGTGAAAAAGGAAATATCATGGAAATAAGCATTCTGAGAAACTGCTCTGTGTTCTGTTAATTCATCTCACAGAGTTACATCTTTCCCTTCAAGAAACCTTTCGCTAAGGCTGTTCTTGTGGAATTGGCAAAGGGATATTTGGAAGCCCATAGAGGGCTATAGTGAAAAAGGAAATATCTTCCGTTCAAAACTGGAAAGAAGCTTTCTGAGAAACTGCTCTGTGTTCTGTTAATTCATCTCACAGAGTTACAACTTTCCCTTCAAAAAGCCTTTCGCTAAGTCTGTTCTTGTGGAATTGGCAAAGGGATATTTGGAAGCCCATAGAGCTATGGTGAAAAGGAAATATCTTCCGTTCAAAACTGGAAAGAAGCCTTCTGAAGAACTGATTTGTGTTCTGTTAATTCATCTCACAGAGTTACATCTTTCCTTCAAGAAGCCTTTCGGTAAGGCTGTTCTTGTGGAAATGGCAAAGGGTATTTGGAAGCCCATAGGGCTATGGTGAAAAGGAAATATCTTCCGTTCAAAACTGGAAAGAAGCTTTCTGAGAAACTGCTGTGTGTTCTGTTAATTCATCTCACAGAGTTACATCTTTCCTTCAAGAAGCCTTCGCTAAGGCTGTTCTTGTGGAATTGGCAAGGATATTTGGAAGCCCATAGAGGCTATGGTGAAAAGGAAATATCTTCCGTTCAAAACTGGAAAGAAGCTTTCTGAGAAACTGCTCTGTGTTCTGTTAATTCATCTCACAGAGTTACATCTTTCCCTTCAAGAAGCCTTTCGCTAAGGCTGTTCTTGTGGAATTGGCAAAGGGATATTTGGAAGCCCATAGAGGGCTATGGTGAAAAAGGAAATATCTTCCATTCAAAACTGGGAAGAAGCTTTCTGAAGAACTGATCTGTGTTCTGTTAATTCATCTCACAGAGTTACATCTTTCCTTTCAAGAAGCCTTTCGCTAAGGCTGTTCTTGTGGAATTGGCAAAGGGATATTTGGAAGCCCGTAGAGGGCTATAGTGAAAAAGGAAATATCTTCTGTTCAAAACTGGAAAGAAGCTTTCTGAGAAACTGCTCTGTGTTCTGTTAATTCATCTCACAGTTACATCTTTCCCTTCAAGAAGCCTTTCGCTAAGGCTGTTCTTGTGGAATTGGCAAAGGGATATTTGGAAGCCCATAGAGGGCTATGGTGAAAAAGAAATATCTTCCGTTCAAAACTGGAAATAAGCTTTCTGAAGAACTGATCTGTGTTCTGTTAATTCATCTCACAGAGTTACATCTTTCCCTTCAAGAGGCCTTTCGCTAAGGCTGTTCTTGTGGAATTGGCAAAGGGATATTTGGAAGCCCATAGAGGGCTACGGTGAAAAAGGAAATATCTTCCGTTCAAAACTGGAAAGAAGCTTTCTGAGATACTGCTCTGTGTTCTGTTAATTCATCTCACAGAGTTACATCTTTCCTTCAAGAAGCCTTTCGCTAAGGCTGTTCTTGTGGAATTGGCAAAGGGATATTTGGAAGCCCATAGAGGGCTATGGTGAAAAAGGAAATATCTTCCGTTCAAAACTGGAAAGAAGCTTTCTGAAGAACTGATCTGTGTTCTGTTAATTCATCTCACAGAGTTACATCTTTCCCTTCAAGAAGCCTTTCGCTAAGGCTGTTCTTGTGGAATTGGCAAAGGGATATTTGGAAGCCCATAGAGGGCTATAGTGAAAAAGGAAATATCTTCCGTTCAAAACTGGAAAGAAGCTTTCTGAGAAACTGCCCTGTGTTCTGTTAATTCATCTCACAGAGTTACATCTTTCCCTTCAAGAAGCCTTTCGCTAAGGCTGTTCTTGTGGAATTGACAAAGGGATATTTGGAAGCCCTAGAAGGCTATGGTGAAAAAGGAAATATCTTCCATTCAAAACTGGAAAGAAGCTTTCTGAAGAACTGATCTGTGTTCTGTTAATTCATCTCACAGAGTTACATCTTTCCTTTCAAGAAGCCTTTCGCTAAGGCTGTTCTTGTGGAATTGGCAAAGGGATATTTGGAAGCCCGTAGAGGGCTATAGTGAAAAAGGAAATATCTTCTGTTCAAAAGTGGAAAGAAGCTTTCAGAGAAACTGCTCTGTTTTCTGTTAATTCATCTCACAGAGTTACATCTTTCCCTTCAAGAAGCCTTTCGCTAAGGCTGTTCTTGTGGAATTGGCAAAGGATATTTGGAAGCCCATGAGGGCTATAGTGAAAAAGGAAATATCTTCCATTCAAAACTGGAAAGAAGCTTTCTGAGAAACTGCTCTGTGTTCTGTTAATTCATCTCACAGAGTTACATCTTTCCTTCAAGAAGCCTTTCGCTAAGGCTGTTCTTGTGTAATTGCAAAGAGATATTTGGAAGCCCATAGAGGGCTACGGTGAAAAAGGAAATATCTTCCGTTCAAAACTGGAAAGAAGCTTTCTGAGAAACTGCTCTGTGTTCTGTTAATTCATCTCACAGAGTTACATCTTTCCTTCAAGAAGCCTTTCGCTAAGGCTGTTCTTGTGGAATTAGCAAAGGGATATTTGGAAGCCCATAGAGGCTATGGTGAAAAAGGAAATATCTTCCGTTCAAAACTGGAAAGAAGCTTTCTGAAGAACTGATTTGTGTTCTGTTAATTCATCTCACAGAGTTACATCTTTCACTTCAAGAAGCCTTTCGCTAAGGCTGTTCTTGTGGAATTGGCAAAGGGATATTTGGAAGCCCATAGAGGGCTATGGTGAAAAAGGAAATATCTTCCGTTCAAAACTGGAAATAAGCTTTCTGAGAAACTGCTCTGTGTTCTGTTAATTCATCTCACAGAGTTACATCTTTCCCTTCAAGAAGCCTTTCGCTAAGGCTGTTCTTGTGTAATTGCAAAGAGATATTTGGAAGCCCATAGAGGCTATGGTGAAAAAGGAAATATCTTCCGTTCAAAACTGGAAAGAAGCTTTCTGAGAAACTGCTCTGTGTTCTGTTAATTCATCTCACAGAGTTACATCTTTCCCTTCAAGAAGCCTTTCGCTAAGGCTGTTCTTGTGGAATTGGCAAGGGATATTTGGAAGCCCATAGAAGGCTACGGTGAAAAAGGAAATATCTTCCGTACAAAACTGGAAAGAAGCTTTCTGAAAAACTGCTCTGTGTTCTGTTAATTCATCTCACAGAGTTACATCTTTCCCTTCAAGAAGCCTTTCGCTAAGGCTGTTCTTGTGGAATTGGCAAAGAGATATTTGGAAGCCCATAGAGGGCTACGGTGAAAAAGGAAATATCTTCCGTTCAAAACTGGAAAGAAGCTTTCTGAGAAACTGCTCTGTGTTCTGTTAATTCATCTCACAGAGTTACATCTTTCCTTCAAGAAGCCTTTCGCTAAGGCTGTTCTTGTGGAATTGGCAAAGGGATATTTGGAAGCCCATAGAAGGCTATGGTGAAAAAGGAAATATCTTCCGTTCAAAACTGGAAAAAGCTTTCTGAGAAACTGCTCTGTGTTCTGTTAATTCATCTCACAGAGTTACATCTTTCCCTTCAAGAAGCCTTTCGCTAAGGCTGTTCTTGTGGAATTGGCAAAGGGATATTTGGAAGCCCATAGAGGGCTATGGTGAAAAGGAAATATCTTCCGTTCAAAACTGGAAAGAAGCTTTCTGAGAAACTGCTCTGTGTTCTGTTAATTCATCTCACAGAGTTACAACTTTCCTTCAAAAGCCTTTCGCTAAGGCTGTTCTTGTGGAATTGGCAAAGGGATATTTGGAAGCCCATAGACGGCTATGGTGAAAAAGGAAATATCTTCCGTTCAAAACTGGAAAGAAGCCTTCTGAAGAACTGATTTGTGTTCTGTTAATTCATCTCACAGAGTTACATCTTTCACTTCAAGAAGCCTTTCGCTAAGGCTGTTCTTGTGGAATTGGCAAAGGGGTATTTGGAAGCCCATAGAGGGCTATGGTGAAAAGGAAATATCTTCCGTTCAAAACTGGAAATAAGCTTTCTGAGAAACTGCTCTGTGTTCTGTTAATTCATCTCACAGAGTTACATCTTTCCCTTCAAGAAGCCTTTCGCTAAGGCTGTTCTTGTGGAATTAGCAAAGGATATTTGGAAGCCCATAGAGGCTATGGTGAAAAGGAAATATCTTCCGTTCAAAACTGGAAAGAAGCTTTCTGAGAAACTGCTCTGTGTTCTGTTAATTCATCTCACAGAGTTACATCTTTCCCTTCAAGAAGACTATCGCTAAGGCTGTTCTTGTGGAATTGGCAAGGGGATATTTGGAAGCCCATAGAAGGCTACGGTGAAAAGGAAATATCTTCCGTACAAAACTGGAAAGAAGCTTTCTGAAAAACTGCTCTGTGTTCTGTTAATTCATCTCACAGAGTTACATCTTTCCTTCAAGAAGCCTTCGCTAAGGCTGTTCTTGTGGAATTGGCAAAGGATATTTGGAAGCCCATAGAGGCTACGGTGAAAAGGAAATATCTTCCGTTCAAAACTGGAAGAAGCTTTCTGAGAAACTGCTCTGTGTTCTGTTAATTCATCTCAGAGATACATCTTTCACTTCAAGAAGCCTTTCGCTAAGGCTGTTCTTGTGGAATTGGCAAAGGGATATTTGGAAGCCCATAGAAGGCTACGGTGAAAAAGGAAATATCATGGAAATAAGCATTCTGAGAAACTGCTCTGTGTTCTGTTAATTCATCTCACAGAGTTACATCTTTCCCTTCAAGAAACCTTTCGCTAAGGCTGTTCTTGTGGAATTGGCAAAGGGATATTTGGAAGCCCATAGAGGGCTATAGTGAAAAAGGAAATATCTTCCGTTCAAAACTGGAAAGAAGCTTTCTGAGAAACTGCTCTGTGTTCTGTTAATTCATCTCACAGAGTTACAACTTTCCCTTCAAAAAGCCTTTCGGTAAGGCTGTTCTTGTGGAAATGGCAAAGGGGTATTTGGAAGCCCATAGAGGGCTATGGTGAAAAAGGAAATATCTTCCGTTCAAAACTGGAAAGAAGCTTTCTGAGAAACTGCTGTGTGTTCTGTTAATTCATCTCACAGAGTTACATCTTTCCCTTCAAGAAGACTATCGCTAAGGCTGTTCTTGTGGAATTGGCAAGGGGATATTTGGAAGCCCATAGAAGGCTACGGTGAAAAAGGAAATATCATGAAAATAAGCATTCTGAGAAATTGCTCTCTGTTCTGTTAATTCATCTCACAGAGTTACATCTTTCCCTTCAAGAAGCCTTTCGCTAATGCTGTTCTTGTGGAATTGGCAAAGGGATATTTGGAAGCCCTAGAGGACTATGGTGAAAAAGGAAATATCTTCCATTCAAAACTGGGAAGAAGCTTTCTGAAGAACGGATCTGTGTTCTGTTAATTCAACTCACAGAGCTACATCTTTCCTTTCAAGAAGCCTTTCGCTAAAGCTGTTCTTGTGGAATTGGCAAAGGGATATTTGGAAGCCCGTAGAGGGCTATAGTGAAAAAGGAAATATCTTCTGTTCAAAACTGGAAAGAAGCTTTCAGAGAAAATGCTCTGTGTTCTGTTAATGCATCTCACAGGGTTACATCTTTCCCTTCAAGAAGCCTTTCGCTAAGGCTGTTCTTGTGGAATTGGCAAAGGGATATTTGGAAGCCCATAGAGGGCTATGGTGAAAAAGAAAATATCTTCCGTTCAAAACTGGAAATAAGCTTTCTGAAGAACTGATCTGTGTTCTGTTAATTCATCTCACAGAGTTACATCTTTCCCTTCAAGAGGCCTTTCGCTAAGGCTGTTCTTGCGGAATTGGCAAAGGGGTATTTGGAAGCCCATAGAGGGCTACGGTGAAAAAGGAAATATCTTCCGTTCAAAACTGGAAAGAAGCTTTCTGAGATACTGCTCTGTGTTCTGTTAATTCATCTCACAGAGTTACATCTTTCCCTTCAAGAAGCCTTTCGCTAAGGCTGTTCTTGTGGAATTGGCAAAGGGATATTTGGAAGCCCATAGAGGGCTATGGTGAAAAGGAAATATCTTCCGTTCAAAACTGGAAAGAAGCTTTCTGAAGAACTGATCTGTGTTCTGTTAATACATCTAACAGAGTTACATCTTTCCCTTCAAGAAGCCTTTCGCTAAGGCTGTTCATGTGGAATTGGCAAAGGGATATTTGGAAGCCCGTAGAGGGCTATAGTGAGAAAGGAAATATCTTCCGTTCAAAACTGGAAAGAAGCTTTCTGAGAAACTGCCCTGTGTTCTGTTAATTCATCTCACAGAGTTACATCTTTCCCTTCAAGAAGTCTTTCGCTAATGCTGTTCATGTGGAATTGACAAAGGGATATTTGGAAGCCTTAGAATGCTATGGTGAAAAAGGAAATATCTTCCATTCAAAAGTGGAAAGAAGCTTTCTGAAGAACTGATCTGTGTTATGTTAATTCATCTCACAGAGTTACATCTTTCCTTTCAAGAAGCCTTTCGCTAAGGCTGTTCTTGTGGAATTGGCAAAGGGATATTTGGAAGCCCGTAGAGGGCTATAGTGAAAAAGGAAATATCTTCTGTTCAAAAGTGGAAAGAATCTTTCAGAGAAACTGCTCTGTGTTCTGTTAATTCATCTCACAGAGTTACATATTTCCCTTCAAGAAGCCTTTCGCTAAGGCTGTTCTTGTGGAATTGGCAAAGGGATATTTGGAAGCCCGTAGAAGGCTACGGTGAAAAAGCAAATATCATGGAAATAAGCATTCTGAGAAACTGCTCTGTGTTCTGTTAATTCGTCTCACAGAGTTACATCTTTCCCTTCAAGAAGCCTTTCGCTTAGGCTGTTCTTGTGTACTTTGCAAAGAGATATTTGGAATTCCTTAGACGGCTACGGTGAAAAAGGAAATATCTTCCGTTCAAAACTGGAAAGAAGCTTTCTGAGAAACTGCTCTGTGTTCTGTTAATTCATCTCACAGAGTTACATCTTTCCCTTCAAGAAGCCTTTCGCTAAGGCTGTTCTTGTGGAATTGGCAAAGGGATATTTGGAAGCCCATAGAGGGCTATGGTGAAAAAGGAAATATCTTCCGTTCAAAACTGGAAAGAAGCCTTCTGAAGAACTGATTTGTGTTCTGTTAATTCATCTCACAGAGTTACATCTTTCACTTCAAGAAGCCTTTCGCTAAGGCTGTTCTTGTGGAATTGGCAAAGGGATATTTGGAAGCCCATAGAGGGCTATGGTGAAAAAGGAAATATCTTCCGTTCAAAACTGGAAATAAGCTTTCTGAGAAACTGCTCTGTGTTCTGTTAATTCATCTCACAGAGTTACATCTTTCCCTTCAAGAAGCCTTTCGCTAAGGCTGTTCTTGTGGAATTGGCAAAGGGATATTTGGAAGCCCATAGAGGGCTATGGTGAAAAAGGAAATATCTTCCGTTCAAAACTGGAAAGAAGCTTTCTGAGAAACTGCTCTGTGTTCTGTTAATTCATCTCACAGAGTTACATCTTTCCCTTCAAGAAGACTATCGCTAAGGCTGTTCTTGTGGAATTGGCAAGGGGATATTTGGAAGCCCATAGAAGGCTACGGTGAAAAAGGAAATATCTTCCGTACAAAACTGGAAAGAAGCTTTCTGAAAAACTGCTCTGTGTTCTGTTAATTCATCTCACAGAGTTACATCTTTCCTTCAAGAAGCCTTCGCTAAGGCTGTTCTTGTGGAATTGGCAAAGAGATATTTGGAAGCCCATAGAGGGCTACGGTGAAAAAGGAAATATCTTCCGTACAAAACTGAAAAGAAGCTTTTTGAGAAACTGCTCTGTGTTCTGTTAATTCATCTCAGAGAGATACATCTTTCACTTCAAGAAGCCTTTCGCTAAGGCTGTTCTTGTGGAATTGGCAAAGGGATATTTGGAAGCCCATAGAAGGCTACGGTGAAAAAGGAAATATCATGGAAATAAGCATTCTGAGAAACTGCTCTGTGTTCTGTTAATTCATCTCACAGAGTTACATCTTTCCCTTCAAGAAACCTTTCGCTAAGGCTGTTCTTGTGGAATTGGCAAAGGGATATTTGGAAGCCCATAGAGGGCTATAGTGAAAAAGGAAATATCTTCCGTTCAAAACTGGAAAGAAGCTTTCTGAGAAACTGCTCTGTGTTCTGTTAATTCATCTCACAGAGTTACAACTTTCCCTTCAAAAAGCCTTTCGCTAAGTCTGTTCTTGTGGAATTGGCAAAGGGATATTTGGAAGCCCATAGACGGCTATGGTGAAAAAGGAAATATCTTCCGTTCAAAACTGGAAAGAAGCCTTCTGAAGAACTGATTTGTGTTCTGTTAATTCATCTCACAGAGATACATCTTTCCCTTCAAGAAGCCTTTCGGTAAGGCTGTTCTTGTGGAAATGGCAAAGGGGTATTTGGAAGCCCATAGAGGGCTATGGTGAAAAAGGAAATATCTTCCGTTCAAAACTGGAAAGAAGCTTTCTGAGAAACTGCTGTGTGTTCTGTTAATTCATCTCACAGAGTTACATCTTTCCCTTCAAGAAGACTATCGCTAAGGCTGTTCTTGTGGAATTGGCAAGGGGATATTTGGAAGCCCATAGAAGGCTACGGTGAAAAAGGAAATATCATGAAAATAAGCATTCTGAGAAATTGCTCTGTGTTCTGTTAATTCATCTCACAGAGTTACATCTTTCCCTTCAAGAAGCCTTTCGCTAATGCTGTTCTTGTGGAATTGGCAAAGGGATATTTGGAAGCCCTAGAGGACTATGGTGAAAAAGGAAATATCTTCCATTCAAAACTGGGAAGAAGCTTTCTGAAGAACGGATCTGTGTTCTGTTAATTCAACTCACAGAGCTACATCTTTCCTTTCAAGAAGCCTTTCGCTAAAGCTGTTCTTGTGGAATTGGCAAAGGGATATTTGGAAGCCCTAGAGGGCTATAGTGAAAAAGGAAATATCTTCTGTTCAAAACTGGAAAGAAGCTTTCAGAGAAACTGCTCTGTGTTCTGTTAATGCATCTCACAGGGTTACATCTTTCCCTTCAAGAAGCCTTTCGCTAAGGCTGTTCTTGTGGAATTGGCAAAGGGATATTTGGAAGCCCATAGAGGGCTATGGTGAAAAAGGAAATATCTTCCGTTCAAAACTGGAAAGAAGCTTTCTGAGAAACTGCTCTGTGTTCTGTTAATTCATCTCACAGAGTTACATCTTTCCCTTCAAGAAGACTATCGCTAAGGCTGTTCTTGTGGAATTGGCAAGGGGATATTTGGAAGCCCATAGAAGGCTACGGTGAAAAAGGAAATATCATGAAAATAAGCATTCTGAGAAATTGCTCTGTGTTCTGTTAATTCATCTCACAGAGTTACATCTTTCCCTTCAAGAAGCCTTTCGCTAATGCTGTTCTTGTGGAATTGGCAAAGGGATATTTGGAAGCCCTAGAGGGCTATGGTGAAAAAGGAAATATCTTCCATTCAAAACTGGGAAGAAGCTTTCTGAAGAACTGATCTGTGTTCTGTTAATTCAACTCACAGAGCTACATCTTTCCTTTCAAGAAGCCTTTCGCTAAGGCTGTTCTTGTGGAATTGGCAAAGGATATTTGGAAGCCCTAGAGGACTATGGTGAAAAGGAAATATCTTCTGTTCAAAACTGGAAAGAAGCTTTCAGAGAAACTGCTCTGTGTTCTGTTAATGCATCTCACAGGGTTACATCTTTCCCTTCAAGAAGCCTTTCGCTAAGGCTGTTCTTGTGGAATTGGCAAAGGGATATTTGGAAGCCCATAGAGGGCTATGGTGAAAAAAAATATCTTCCGCTCAAAACTGGAAATAAGCTTTCTGAAGAACTGATCTGTGTTCTGTTAATTCATCTCACAGAGTTACATCTTTCCTTCAAGAAGCCTTTCGCTAAGGCTGTTCTTGCGGAATTGGCAAAGGGGTATTTGGAAGCCCATAGAGGGCTATGGTGAAAAAGGAAATATCTTCCGTTCAAAACTGGAACGAAGCTTTCTGAGATACTGCTCTGTGTTCTGTTAATTCATCTCACAGAGTTACATCTTTCCCTTCAAGAAGCCTTTCGCTAAGGCTGTTCTTGTGGAATTGGCAAAGGGATATTTGGAAGCCCATAGAGGGCTATGGTGAAAAGGAAATATCTTCCGTTCAAAACTGGAAAGAAGCTTTCTGAAGAACTGATCTGTGTTCTGTTAATACATCTAACAGAGTTACATCTTTCCCTTCAAGAAGCCTTTCGCTAAGGCTGTTATGTGGAATTGGCAAAGGGATATTTGGAAGCCCGTAGAGGGCTATAGTGAGAAAGGAAATATCTTCCGTTCAAAACTGGAAAGAAGCTTTCTGAGAAACTGCCCTGTGTTCTGTTAATTCATCTCACAGAGTTACATCTTTCCCTTCAAGAAGTCTTTCGCTAATGCTGTTCATGTGGAATTGACAAAGGGATATTTGGAAGCCTTAGAATGCTATGGTGAAAAAGGAAATATCTTCCATTCAAAAGTGGAAAGAAGCTTGAGAAACTGCTCTGTGTTCTGTTAATTCATCTCACAGAGTTACATCTTTCCTTTCAAGAAGCCTTTCGCTAAGGCTGTTCTTGTGGAATTGGCAAAGGGATATTTGGAAGCCCGTAGAGGGCTATAGTGAAAAAGGAAATATCTTCTGTTCAAAAGTGGAAAGAATCTTTCAGAGAAACTGCTCTGTGTTCTGTTAATTCATCTCACAGAGTTACATATTTCCCTTCAAGAAGCCTTTCGCTAAGGCTGTTCTTGTGGAATTGGCAAAGGGATATTTGGAAGCCCGTAGAAGGCTACGGTGAAAAAGCAAATATCATGGAAATAAGCATTCTGAGAAACTGCTCTGTGTTCTGTTAATTCATCTCACAGAGTTACATCTTTCCCTTCAAGAAGCCTTTCGCTAAGGCTGTTCTTGTGTAATTTGCAAAGAGATATTTGGAATTCCTTAGACGGCTACGGTGAAAAAGGAAATATCTTCCGTTCAAAACTGGAAAGAAGCTTTCTGAGAAACTGCTCTGTGTTCTGTTAATTCATCTCACAGAGTTACATCTTTCCCTTCAAGAAGCCTTTCGCTAAGGCTGTTCTTGTGGAATTGGCAAAGGGATATTTGGAAGCCCATAGAGGGCTATGGTGAAAAAGGAAATATCTTCCGTTCAAAACTGGAAAGAAGCCTTCTGAAGAACTGATTTGTGTTCTGTTAATTCATCTCACAGAGTTACATCTTTCACTTCAAGAAGCCTTTCGCTAAGGCTGTTCTTGTGGAATTGGCAAAGGGGTATTTGGAAGCCCATAGAGGGCTATGGTGAAAAAGGAAATATCTTCCGTTCAAAACTGGAAATAAGCTTTCTGAGAAACTGCTCTGTGTTCTGTTAATTCATCTCACAGAGTTACATCTTTCCTTCAATTACGCCTTTCGCTAAGGCTGTTCTTGTGGAATTGGCAAAGGGATATTTGGAAGCCCATAGAGGGCTATGGTGAAAAAGGAAATATCTTCCGTTCAAAACTGGAAAGAAGCTTTCTGAGAAACTGCTCTGTGTTCTGTTAATTCATCTCACAGAGTTACATCTTTCCCTTCAAGAAGACTATCGCTAAGACTGTTCTTGTGGAATTGGCAAGGGGATATTTGGAAGCCCATAGAAGGCTACGGTGAAAAAGGAAATATCTTCCGTACAAAACTGGAAAGAAGCTTTCTGAAAAACTGCTCTGTGTTCTGTTAATTCATCTCACAGAGTTACATCTTTCCCTTCAAGAAGCCTTTCGCTAAGGCTGTTCTTGTGGAATTGGCAAAGAGATATTTGGAAGCCCATAGAGGGCTACGGTGAAAAAGGAAATATCTTCCGTACAAAACTGAAAAGAAGCTTTTTGAGAAACTGCTCTGTGTTCTGTTAATTCATCTCAGAGAGATACATCTTTCACTTCAAGAAGCCTTTCGCTAAGGCTGTTCTTGTGGAATTGGCAAAGGGATATTTGGAAGCCCATAGAAGGCTACGGTGAAAAAGGAAATATCATGAAAATAAGCATTCTGAGAAATTGCTCTGTGTTCTGTTAATTCATCTCACAGAGTTACATCTTTCCCTTCAAGAAGCCTTTCGCTAAGGCTGTTCTTGTGGAATTGGCAAAGGGATATTTGGAAGCCCATAGAGGGCTATGGTGAAAAGGAAATATCTTCCGTTCAAAACTGGAAAGAAGCTTTCTGAAGAACTGATCTGTGTTCTGTTAATTCATCTAACAGAGTTACATCTTTCCCTTCAAGAAGCCTTTCGCTAAGGCTGTTCATGTGGAATTGGCAAAGGGATATTTGGAAGCCCGTAGAGGGCTATAGTGAAAAAGGAAATATCTTCCGTTCAAAACTGGAAAGAAGCTTTCTGAGAAACTGCTCTGTGTTCTGTTAATTCATCTCACAGAGTTACATCTTTCCTTCAAGAAGCCTTCGCTAAGGCTGTTCATGTGGAATTGACAAAGGGATATTTGGAAGCCCTAGAAGGCTATGGTGAAAAAGGAAATATCTTCCATTCAAAAGTGGAAAGAAGCTTTCTGAAGAACTTGTCTGTGTTATGTTAATTCATCTCACAGAGTTACATCTTTCCTTTCAAGAAGCCTTTCGCTAAGGCTGTTCTTGTGGAATTGGCAAAGGATATTTGGAAGCCCTAGAAGGCTATGGTGAAAAAGGAAATATCTTCCGTTCAAAAGTGGAAAGAATCTTTCAGAGAAACTGCTCTGTGTTCTGTTAATTCATCTCACAGAGTTACATATTTCCCTTCAAGAAGCCTTTCGCTAAGGCTGTTCTTGTGGAATTGGCAAAGGGATATTTGGAAGCCCATAGAAGGCTACGGAGAAAAAGGAAATATCTTCCGCTCAAAACTGGAAAGAAGCTTTCTGAGAAACTGCTCTGTGTTCTGTTAATTCATCTCACAGAGTTACACCTTTCCTTCAAGAAGTCTTTCGCTAATGCTGTTCTTGTGGAATTGGCAAAGAGATATTTGGAAGCCCATAGAAGGCTACGGTGAAAAGGAAATATCTTCCGTTCAAAACGGGAAAGAAGCTTTCTGAGAAACTGCTCTGTGTTCTGTTAATTCATCTCAGAGTTACATCTTTCACTTCAAGAAGCCTTCGCTAAGGCTGTTCTTGTGGAATTGGCAAAGGATATTTGGAAGCCCATAGAAGGCTACGGAGAAAAAGGAAATATCTTCCGCTCAAAACTGGAAATAAGCATTCTGAGAAACTGCTCTGTGTTCTGTTAATTCATCTCACAGAGTTACATCTTTCCTTCAAGAAGCCTTCGCTAAGGCTGTTCTTGTGTAATTTGCAAAGAGATATTTGGAAGCCCATAGAAGGCTACGGTGAAAAGGAAATATCTTCCGCTCAAAACTGGAAAGAAGCTTTCTGAGAAACTGCTCTGTGTTCTGTTAATTCATCTCACAGAGTTACATCTTTCCTTCAAGAAGCCTTTCGCTAAGGCTTTTCTTGTGGAATTGGCAAGGATATTTGGAAGCCCATAGAGGCTATGATGAAAAGGAAACATCTTCCGTTCAAAACTGGAAAGAAGCTTTCTGAAGAACTGATCTGTGTTCTGTTAATTCATCTCAGAGTTACATCTTTCCTTCAAGAAGCCTTTCGCTAAGGCTGTTCTTGTGGAATTGGCAAAGGATATTTGGAAGCCCATAGAGGCTACGGTGAAAAGGAAATATCTTCCGCTCAAAACTGGAAAGAAGCTTCTGAAGCACTGATTTCTGTTCTGTTAATTCATCTCACGGAGTTACATCTTTCACTTCAAGAAGCCTTCGCTAAGGCTGTTCTTGTGGAATTGGCAAAGGATATTTGGAAGCCCATAGAGGGCTATGGTGAAAAGGAAATATCTTCCGTTCAAAACTGGAAAGAAGCTTTCTGAGAAACTGCTCTGTGTTCTGTTAATTCATCTCACAGAGTTACATCTTTCCTTCAAGAAGCCTTTCGCTAAGGCTGTTCTTGTGGAATTGGCAAAGGATATTTGGAAGCCCATAGAGGCTATGGTGAAAAGGAAATATCTTCCGCTCAAAACTGGAAAGAAGCTTTCTGAGAAACTGCTCTGTGTTCTGTTAATTCATCTCACAGAGTTACATCTTTCCTTCAAGAAGACTATCGCTAAGGCTGTTCTTGTGGAATTAGCAAGGATATTTGGAAGCCCATAGAGGCTACGGTGAAAAGGAAATATCTTCCGCTCAAAACTGGAAAGAAGCTTTCAGAAACTGCTCTGTGTTCTGTTAATTCATCTCACAGAGTTACATCTTTCCTTCAAGAAGCCTTCGCTAAGGCTGTTCTTGTGGAATTGGCAAAGAGATATTTGGAAGCCCATAGAGGCTACGGTGAAAAGGAAATATCTTCCGTCAAAACTGGAAAGAAGCTTTCTGAGAAACTGCTCTGTGTTCTGTTAATTCATCTCACAGAGTTACATCTTTCCCTTCAAGAAGTCTTTCGCTAAGGCTGTTCTTGTGGAATTGGCAAAGGGATATTTGGAAGCCCTAGAGGGCTATGGTGAAAAGGAAATATCTTCCATTCAAAACTGGAAGAAGCTTTCTGAGAAACTGATCTGTGTTCTGTTAATTCAACTCACAGTGCTACATCTTTCCTTCAAGAAGCCTTTCGCTAAGGCTGTTCTTGTGGAATTGGCAAAGGATATTTGGAAGCCCGTGAGGGCTATAGTGAAAAAGGAAATATCTTCTGTTCAAAACTGGAAAGAAGCTTTCAGAGAAACTGCTCTGTGTTCTGTTAATGCATCTCACAGGGTTACATCCTTCCTTCAAAGCCTTTCGCTAAGGCTGTTCTTGTGAATTGGCAAAGGGATATTTGGAAGCCCATAGAAGGCTACGGTGAAAAGGAAATATCTTCCGTTCAAAACTGGAAAGAAGGTTTCTGAGAAACTGCTCTGTGTTCTGTTAATTCATCTCACAGAGTTACATCTTTCCTTCAAGAAGCCTTTCGCTAAGGCTGTTCTTCTGGAATTGGCAAAGGATATTTGGAAGCCCATAGAGGCTATGGTGAAAAGGAAATATCTTCCGCTCAAAACTGGAAAGAAGCTTTCTGAAGAACTGATCTGTGTTCTGTTAATTCATCTCACAGAGTTACATCTTTCCCTTCAAGAAGCCTTTCGCTAAGGCTGTTCTTGTGGAATTGGCAAAGGATATTTGGAAGCCCATAGAAGGCTATGGTGAAAAGGAAATATCTTCCGCTCAAAACTGGAAAGAAGCTTTCTGAGAAACTGCTCTGTGTTCTGTTAATTCATCTCACAGAGTTACATCTTTCCCTTCAAGAAGCCTTTCGCTAAGGCTGTTCTTGTGGAATTGCAAAGAGATATTTGGAAGCCCATGGAGGCTACGGTGAAAAGGAAATATCTTCCGCTCAAAACTGGAAAGAAGCTTTCTGAGAAACTGCTCTGTGTTCTGTTAATTCATCTCACAGAGTTACATCTTTCCTTCAAGAAGCCTTTCGCTAAGGCTGTTCTTGTGGAATTGGCAAAGGGATATTTGGAAGCCCTAGAGGGCTATGGTGAAAAGGAAATATCTTCCGTTCAAAACTGGAAAGAAGCTTGAGAAACTGCTCTGTGTTCTGTTAATTCATCTCACAGAGTTATATCTTTCCTTCAAGAAACCTTTCGCTAAGGCTGTTCTTGTGGAATTGGCAAAGGATATTTGGAAGCCCATGGAGGGCTACAGTTAAAAGGAAATCTCTTCCGTTCAAAACTGGAAAGAAGCTTGAGAAACTGCTCTGTGTTCTGTTAATTCATCTCACAGAGCTGCATCTTTCCTTCAAGAAGCCTTTCACTAAGGCTGCTGTTGTGGAATTGGCAAAGGATATTTGGAAGCCCATAGAGGGCTATGGTGAAAAAGGAAATATCTTCCGTTCAAAACTGGAAAGAAGCTTTCTGAGAAACTGCTCTGTGTTCTGTTAATTCATCTCACAGAGTTACATCTTTCCTTCAAGAAGCCTTCGCTAAGGCTGTTCTTGTGGAATTGCAAAGAGATATTTGGAAGCCCATAGAGGGCTATAGTGAAAAGGACATATCTTCCGTTCAAAACTGGAAATTAGCTTTCTGAGAAACTGCTCTGTGTTCTGTTAATTCATCTCACAGTTACATCTTTCCTTCAAGAAGCCTTTCGTTAAGGCTGTTCTTGTGGAATTGGCAAAGGATATTTGGAGGCCCATAGATGGCTACGGTGAAAAAGGAAATATCTTCCGCTCAAAACTGGAAAGAAGCTTGAGAAACTGCTCTGTGTTCTGTTAATTCATCTCACAGAGCTGCATCTTTCCTTCAAGAAGCCTTTCGCTAAGGCTGTTCTTGTGGAATTGGCAAAGGGATATTTGGAAGCCCATAGAGGGCTATGGTGAAAAGGAAATATCTTCCGCTCAAAACTGGAAAGAAGCTTTCTGAGAAACTGCTCTGTGCTCTGTTAATTCATCTCACAGAGTTACGTCTTTCCCTTCAAGAAGCCTTTCGCTAAGACTGTTCTTGTGTAATTGGCAAAGGGATATTTGGAAGCCCGTAGAGGGCTATAGTGAAAAAGGAAATATCTTCCGTTCAAAACTGGAAAGAAGCTTTCTGAAGAACTGATCTGTGTTCTGTTAATTCATCTCACAGAGTTATATCTTTCCCTTCAAGAAGCCTTTCGCTAAGGCTGTTCTTGTGGAACTGGAAAAGGGATATTTGGAAGCCCAGAGAAGGCTACGGTGAAAAAGGAAATATCTTCTGTACAAAACTGGAAAGAAGCTTTCTTAAGAACTGATCTGTGTTCTGTTAATTCATCTCACAGAGTAACATCTTTCCCTTCAAGAAGCCTTTCGCTAAGGCTGTTCTTGTGGAATAGGAAAAGGGATATTTGGAAGCCCATGGAGGGCTACAGTGAAAAAGGAAATATCTTCCGTTCAAAAATGGAAAGAAGCTTGAGAAACTGCTCTGTGTTCTGTTAATTCATCTCACAGAGTTACATCTTTCCCTTCAAGAAGCCTTTCACTAAGGCTGTTGTTGTGGAATTGGCAAAGGGATATTTGGAAGCCCATAGAGGGCTATGGTGAAGAAGGAAATATCTTCTGTTCAAAACTGGAAAGAAGCTTTCTGAGAAATTGCTCTGTGTTCTGTTAATTTATCTCACAGAGTTACATCTTTCCTTCAAGAAGCCTATCGCTGAGGCTGTTCTTCTGGAATTGGCAAAGGGATATTTGGAAGCCCATAGATGGCAATAGTGAAAAAGGACATATCTTCCGTTCAAAACTGGAAATTAGCTTTCTGAGAAACTGCTCTGTGTTCTGTTAATTCATCTCACAGAGTTACATCTTTCCCTTCAAGAAGCCTTTCGTTAAGGCTGTTCTTGTGGAATTGGCAAAGGATATTTGGAAGCCCATAGATGGCTACGGTGAAAAGGAAATATATTCTGTACAAAACTGGAAAGAAGCTTTCTGAGAAACTGCTCTGTGTTCTGTTAATTCATCTCACAGAGTTACATCTTTCCCTTCAAGAAGCCTTTCGCTAAGGCTGTTCTTGTGGAATTGGCAAAGGGATATTTGGAAGCCCATAGAGGGCTATAGTGAAAAAGGAAATATCTTCCGTTCAAAACTGGAAAGAAGCTTTCTGAAGAACTGATCTGTGTTCTGTTAATTCATCTCACAGAGTTATATCTTTCCCTTCAAGAAGTCTTTCGCTAAGGCTGTTCTTGTGGAATTGGCAAAGGGATATTTGGAAGCCCATAGAAGGCTACGGTGAAAAAGGAAATATCATGAAAATAAGCATTCTGAGAAATTGCTCTGTGTTCTGTTAATTCATCTCACAGAGTTACATCTTTCCCTTCAAGAAGCCTTTCGCTAAGGCTGTTCTTGTGGAATTGGCAAAGGGATATTTGGAAGCCCATAGAGGGCTATGGTGAAAAGGAAATATCTTCCGTTCAAAACTGGAAAGAAGCTTTCTGAAGAACTGATCTGTGTTCTGTTAATTCATCTAACAGAGTTACATCTTTCCCTTCAAGAAGCCTTTCGCTAAGGCTGTTCATGTGGAATTGGCAAAGGGATATTTGGAAGCCCGTAGAGGGCTATAGTGAAAAAGGAAATATCTTCCGTTCAAAACTGGAAAGAAGCTTTCTGAGAAACTGCTCTGTGTTCTGTTAATTCATCTCACAGAGTTACATCTTTCCCTTCAAGAAGTCTTTCGCTAATGCTGTTCATGTGGAATTGACAAAGGGATATTTGGAAGCCCTAGAAGGCTATGGTGAAAAAGGAAATATCTTCCATTCAAAAGTGGAAAGAAGCTTTCTGAAGAACTTGTCTGTGTTATGTTAATTCATCTCACAGAGTTACATCTTTCCTTTCAAGAAGCCTTTCGCTAAGGCTGTTCTTGTGGAATTGGCAAAGGGATATTTGGAAGCCCGTAGAGGGCTATAGTGAAAAAGGAAATATCTTCCGTTCAAAAGTGGAAAGAATCTTTCAGAGAAACTGCTCTGTGTTCTGTTAATTCATCTCACAGAGTTACATATTTCCCTTCAAGAAGCCTTTCGCTAAGGCTGTTCTTGTGGAATTGGCAAAGGGATATTTGGAAGCCCATAGAAGGCTACGGTGAAAAGGAAATATCTTCCGTTCAAAACTGGAAAGAAGCTTGAGAAACTGCTCTGTGTTCTGTTAATTCATCTCACAGAGTTACACCTTTCCCTTCAAGAAGCCTTTCGCTAAGGCTGTTCTTGTGGAATTGGCAAAGAGATATTTGGAAGCCCATAGAAGGCTACGGTGAAAAAGGAAATATCTTCCGTTCAAAACTGGAAAGAAGCTTTCTGAGAAACTGCTCTGTGTTCTGTTAATTCATCTCAGAGAGATACATCTTTCACTTCAAGAAGCCTTTCGCTAAGGCTGTTCTTGTGGAATTGGCAAAGGGATATTTGGAAGCCCATAGAAGGCTACGGAGAAAAGCAAATATCATGGAAATAAGCATTCTGAGAAACTGCTCTGTGTTCTGTTAATTCATCTCACAGAGTTACATCTTTCCCTTCAAGAAGCCTTTCGCTAAGGCTGTTCTTGTGTAATTTGCAAAGAGATATTTGGAATCCCATAGAGGCTACGGTGAAAAGGAAATATCTTCCGCTCAAAACTGGAAAGAAGCTTTCTGAGAAACTGCTCTGTGTTCTGTTAATTCATCTCACAGAGTTACATATTTCCTTCAAGAAGCCTTTCGCTAAGGCTTTTCTTGTGGAATTGGCAAGGATATTTGGAAGCCCATAGAGGCTATGATGAAAAAGGAAACATCTTCCGTTCAAAACTGGAAAGAAGCTTTCTGAAGAACTGATCTGTGTTCTGTTAATTCATCTCAGAGAGTTACATCTTTCCTTCAAGAAGCCTTTCGCTAAGGCTGTTCTTGTGGAATTGGCAAAGGATATTTGGAAGCCCATAGAGGGCTACGGTGAAAAGGAAATATCTTCCGTTCAAAACTGGAAAGAAGCCTTCTGAAGCACTGATTTCTGTTCTGTTAATTCATCTCACGGAGTTACATCTTTCACTTCAAGAAGCCTTTCGCTAAGGCTGTTCTTGTGGAATTGGCAAAGGGTATTTGGAAGCCCATAGAGGGCTATGGTGAAAAGGAAATATCTTCCGTTCAAAACTGGAAAAAGCTTTCTGAGAAACTGCTCTGTGTTCTGTTAATTCATCTCACAGAGTTACATCTTTCCTTCAAGAAGCCTTTCGCTAAGGCTGTTCTTGTGGAATTGGCAAAGGATATTTGGAAGCCCATAGAGGCTATGGTGAAAAAGGAAATATCTTCCGTTCAAAACTGGAAAGAAGCTTTCTGAGAAACTGCTCTGTGTTCTGTTAATTCATCTCACAGAGTTACATCTTTCCTTCAAGAAGACTATCGCTAAGGCTGTTCTTGTGGAATTGGCAAAGGGATATTTGGAAGCCCATAGAGGCTACGGTGAAAAGGAAATATCTTCCGTTCAAAACTGGAAAGAAGCTTTCTGAGAAACTGCTCTGTGTTCTGTTAATTCATCTCACAGAGTTACATCTTTCCTTCAAGAAGCCTTTCGCTAAGGCTGTTCTTGTGGAATTGGCAAAGAGATATTTGGAAGCCCATAGAGGGCTACGGTGAAAAAGGAAATATCTTCCGTCAAAACTGGAAAGAAGCTTTCTGAGAAACTGCTCTGTGTTCTGTTAATTCATCTCACAGAGTTACATCTTTCCTTCAAGAAGTCTTTCGCTAAGGCTGTTCTTGTGGAATTGGCAAGGATATTTGGAAGCCCTAGAGGGCTATGGTGAAAAGGAAATATCTTCCATTCAAAACTGGAAGAAGCTTTCTGAAGAACTGATCTGTGTTCTGTTAATTCATCTCACAGTTACATCTTTCCTTCAAGAAGCCTTTCGCTAAGGCTGTTCTTGTGGAATTGGCAAGGATATTTGGAAGCCCGTAGAGGGCTATAGTGAAAAGGAAATATCTTCTGTTCAAAACTGGAAAGAAGCTTTCTGAGAAACTGCTCTGTGTTCTGTTAATTCATCTCACAGAGTTACATCTTTCCTTCAAGAAGCCTTTCGCTAAGGCTGTTCTTGTGGAATTGGCAAAGGATATTTGGAAGCCCATAGAAGGCTATGGTGAAAAGGAAATATCTTCCGTTCAAAACTGGAAAGAAGCTTTCTGAGAAACTGCTCTGTGTTCTGTTAATTCATCTCACAGAGTTACATCTTTCCTTCAAGAAGCCTTTCGCTAAGGCTGTTCTTGTGGAATTGGCAAAGGGTATTTGGAAGCCCATAGAGGCTATGGTGAAAAAAGAAATATCTTCCGTTCAAAACTGGAAAGAAGCTTTCTGAAGAACTGCTCTGTGTTCTGTTAATTCATCTCACAGAGTTACATCTTTCCCTTCAAGAAGCCTTTCGCTAAGGCTGTTCTTGTGGAATTGGCAAAGGATATTTGGAAGCCCATAGAAGGCTACGGTGAAAAAGGAAATATCTTCCGTACAAAACTGGAAAGAAGCTTTCTGAGAAACTGCTCTGTGTTCTGTTAATTCATCTCACAGAGTTACATCTTTCCCTTCAAGAAGCCTTTCGCTAAGGCTGTTCTTGTGGAATTGCAAAGAGATATTTGGAAGCCCATAGAGGGCTACGGTGAAAAAGGAAATATCTTCCGTTCAAAACTGGAAAGAAGCTTTCTGAGAAACTGCTCTGTGTTCTGTTAATTCATCTCACAGAGTTACATCTTTCCCTTCAAGAAGCCTTTCGTTAAGGCTGTTCTTGTGGAATTGGCAAAGGGATATTTGGAAGCCCATAGAGGGCTATGGTGAAAAAGGAAATATCTTCCGTTCAAAACTGGAAAGAAGCTTTCTGAAGAACTGATCTGTGTCCTGTTAATTCATCTCACAGAGTTACATCTTTCCCTTCAAGAAGCCTTTCGCTAAGGCTGTTCTTGTGGAATTGGCAAAGGGATATTTGGAAGCCCATAGAGGGCTACGGTGAAAAGGAAATATCTTCCGTTCAAAACTGGAAAGAAGCTTTCTGAGAAACTGCTCTGTGTTCTGTTAATTCATCTCACAGAGTTACATCTTTCACTTCAAGAAGCCTTTCGCTAAGGCTGTTCTTGTGGAATTGGCAAAGGGATATTTGGAAGCCCATAGAGGGCTATGGTGAAGAAGGAAATATCTTCCGTTCAAAACTGGAAAGAAGCTTTCTGAGAAACTGCTCTGTGTTCTGTTAATTCATCTCACAGAGTTACATCTTTCCCTTCAAGAAGCCTATCGCTGAGGCTGTTCTTCTGGAATTGGCAAAGGGATATTTGGAAGCCCTAGAGGGCAATAGTGAAAAGGACATATCTTCCGTTCAAAACTGGAAATTAGCTTTCTGAGAAACTGCTCTGTGTTCTGTTAATTCATCTCACACAGTTACATCTTTCCTTCAAGAAGCCTTTCGTTAAGGCTGTTCTTGTGGAATTGGCAAAGGATATTTGGAAGCCCATAGATGGCTACGGTGAAAAGGAAATATATTCCGTACAAAACTGGAAAGAAGCTTTCTGAAGAACTGCTCTGTGTTCTGTTAATTCATCTCACAGAGTTACATCTTTCCTTCAAGAAGCCTTTCGCTAAGGCTGTTCTTGTGGAATTGGCAAAGGGATATTTGGAAGCCCATAGAGGGCTATGGTGAAAAAGGAAATATCTTCCGTTCAAAACTGGAAAGAAGCTTTCTGAGAAACTGCTCTGTGCTCTGTTAATTCATCTCACAGAGTTACGTCTTTCCCTTCAAGAAGCCTTTCGCTAAGACTGTTCTTGTGTAATTGGCAAAGGGATATTTGGAAGCCCGTAGAGGGCTATAGTGAAAAAGGAAATATCTTCCGTTCAAAACTGGAAAGAAGCTTTCTGAAGAACTGATCTGTGTTCTGTTAATTCATCTCACAGAGTTATATCTTTCCCTTCAAGAAGCCTTTCGCTAAGGCTGTTCTTGTGGAACTGGAAAAGGGATATTTGGAAGCCCAGAGAAGGCTACGGTGAAAAAGGAAATATCTTCCGCTCAAAACTGGAAAGAAGCTTTCTGAAGAACTGATCTGTGTTCTGTTAATTCATCTCACAGAGTAACATCTTTCCTTCAAGAAGCCTTTCGCTAAGGCTGTTCTTGTGGAATTGGAAAAGGATATTTGGAAGCCCATGGAGGGCTACAGTGAAAAGGAAATATCTTCCGTTCAAAACTGGAAAGAAGCTTTCTGAGAAACTGCTCTGTGTTCTGTTAATTCATCTCACAGAGTTACATCTTTCCCTTCAAAGCCTTTCGCTAAGGCTGTTCTTGTGGAATTGGCAAAGGATATTTGGAAGCCCATAGAGGGCTATGGTGAAGAAGGAAATATCTTCTGTTCAAAACTGGAAAGAAGCTTTCTGAGAAACTGCTCTGTGTTCTGTTAATTTATCTCACAGAGTTACATCTTTCCCTCAAGAAGCCTATCGCTGAGGCTGTTCTTCTGGAATTGGCAAAGGATATTTGGAAGCCCATAGATGGCAATAGTGAAAAGGACATATCTTCCGCTCAAAACTGGAAATTAGCTTTCTGAGAAACTGCTCTGTGTTCTGTTAATTCATCTCACAGAGTTACATCTTTCCTTCAAGAAGCCTTCGCTAAGGCTGTTCTTGTGGAATTGGCAAAGGATATTTGGAGGCCCATAGATGGCTACGGTGAAAAGGAAATATATTCTGTACAAAACTGGAAAGAAGCTTGAGAAACTGCTCTGTGTTCTGTTAATTCATCTCACAGAGCTACATCTTTCCCTCAAGAAGCCTTCGCTAAGGCTGTTCTTGTGGAATTGGCAAAGGATATTTGGAAGCCCTAGAGGGCTATAGTGAAAAGGAAATATCTTCCGCTCAAAACTGGAAAGAAGCTTTCTGAAGAACTGATCTGTGTTCTGTTAATTCATCTCACAGAGTTATATCTTTCCTTCAAGAAGTCTTTCGCTAAGGCTGTTCTTGTGGAATTGGCAAAGGGATATTTGGAAGCCCATAGAAGGCTACGGTGAAAAAGGAAATATCATGAAAATAAGCATTCTGAGAAATTGCTCTGTGTTCTGTTAATTCATCTCACAGAGTTACATCTTTCCCTTCAAGAAGCCTTTCGCTAAGGCTGTTCTTGTGGAATTGGCAAAGGGATATTTGGAAGCCCATAGAGGGCTATGGTGAAAAGGAAATATCTTCCGTTCAAAACTGGAAAGAAGCTTTCTGAAGAACTGATCTGTGTTCTGTTAATTCATCTAACAGAGTTACATCTTTCCCTTCAAGAAGCCTTTCGCTAAGGCTGTTCATGTGGAATTGGCAAAGGGATATTTGGAAGCCCGTAGAGGGCTATAGTGAAAAAGGAAATATCTTCCGTTCAAAACTGGAAAGAAGCTTTCTGAGAAACTGCTCTGTGTTCTGTTAATTCATCTCACAGAGTTACATCTTTCCCTTCAAGAAGTCTTTCGCTAATGCTGTTCATGTGGAATTGGCAAAGGGGTATTTGGAAGCCCATAGAGGGCTACGGTGAAAAAGGAAATATCTTCCGTTCAAAACTGGAACGAAGCTTTCTGAGATACTGCTCTGTGTTCTGTTAATTCATCTCACAGAGTTACATCTTTCCCTTCAAGAAGCCTTTCGCTAATGCTGTTCATGTGGAATTGACAAAGGGATATTTGGAAGCCCTAGAAGGCTATGGTGAAAAAGGAAATATCTTCCATTCAAAAGTGGAAAGAAGCTTTCTGAAGAACTGATCTGTGTTATGTTAATTCATCTCACAGAGTTACATCTTTCCTTTCAAGAAGCCTTTCGCTAAGGCTGTTCTTGTGGAATTGGCAAAGGGATATTTGGAAGCCCGTAGAGGGCTATAGTGAAAAAGGAAATATCTTCCGTTCAAAAGTGGAAAGAATCTTTCAGAGAAACTGCTCTGTGTTCTGTTAATTCATCTCACAGAGTTACATATTTCCCTTCAAGAAGCCTTTCGCTAAGGCTGTTCTTGTGGAATTGGCAAAGGGATATTTGGAAGCCCATAGAAGGCTACGGTGAAAAAGGAAATATCTTCCGTACAAAACTGGAAAGAAGCTTTCTGAGAAACTGCTCTGTGTTCTGTTAATTCATCTCACAGAGTTACACCTTTCCCTTCAAGAAGCCTTTCGCTAAGGCTGTTCTTGTGGAATTGGCAAAGGATATTTGGAAGCCCATAGAAGGCTACGGTGAAAAGGAAATATCTTCCGTACAAAACTGGAAAGAAGCTTTCTGAGAAACTGCTCTGTGTTCTGTTAATTCATCTCACAGAGTTACACCTTTCCCTTCAAGAAGCCTTTCGCTAAGGCTGTTCTTGTGGAATTGGCAAAGAGATATTTGGAAGCCCATAGAAGGCTACGGTGAAAAAGGAAATATCTTCCGTTCAAAACGGGAAAGAAGCTTTCTGAGAAACTGCTCTGTGTTCTGTTAATTCATCTCAGAGAGATACATCTTTCACTTCAAGAAGCCTTTCGCTAAGGCTGTTCTTGTGGAATTGGCAAAGGGATATTTGGAAGCCCATAGAAGGCTACGGAGAAAAAGCAAATATCATGGAAATAAGCATTCTGAGAAACTGCTCTGTGTTCTGTTAATTCGTCTCACAGAGTTACATCTTTCCCTTCAAGAAGCCTTTCGCTAAGGCTGTTCTTGTGTAATTTGCAAAGAGATATTTGGAATCCCTTAGACGGCTACGGTGAAAAAGGAAATATCTTCCGTTCAAAACTGGAAAGAAGCTTTCTGAGAAACTGCTCTGTGTTCTGTTAATTCATCTCACAGAGTTACATGTTTCCCTTCAAGAAGCCTTTCGCTAAGGCTTTTCTTGTGGAATTGGCAAAGGGATATTTGGAAGCCCATAGAGGCTATGATGAAAAAGGAAACATCTTCCGTTCAAAACTGGAAAGAAGCTTTCTGAAGAACTGATCTGTGTTCTGTTAATTCATCTCAGAGAGTTACATCTTTCCCTTCAAGAAGCCTTTCGCTAAGGCTGTTCTTGTGGAATTGGCAAAGGGATATTTGGAAGCCCATAGAGGGCTACGGTGAAAAAGGAAATATCTTCCGTTCAAAACTGGAAAGAAGCCTTCTGAAGCACTGATTTCTGTTCTGTTAATTCATCTCACGGAGTTACATCTTTCACTTCAAGAAGCCTTTCGCTAAGGCTGTTCTTGTGGAATTGGCAAAGGGGTATTTGGAAGCCCATAGAGGGCTATGGTGAAAAAGGAAATATCTTCCGTTCAAAACTGGAAATAAGCTTTCTGAGAAACTGCTCTGTGTTCTGTTAATTCATCTCACAGAGTTACATCTTTCCCTTCAAGAAGCCTTTCGCTAAGGCTGTTCTTGTGGAATTGGCAAACGGATATTTGGAAGCCCATAGAGGGCTATGGTGAAAAAGGAAATATCTTCCGTTCAAAACTGGAAAGAAGCTTTCTGAGAAACTGCTCTGTGTTCTGTTAATTCATCTCACAGAGTTACATCTTTCCCTTCAAGAAGACTATCGCTAAGGCTGTTCTTGTGGAATTAGCAAGGGGATATTTGGAAGCCCATAGAAGGCTACGGTGAAAAAGGAAATATCTTCCGTACAAAACTGGAAAGAAGCTTTCTGAGAAACTGCTCTGTGTTCTGTTAATTCATCTCACAGAGTTACATCTTTCCCTTCAAGAAGCCTTTCGCTAAGGCTGTTCTTGTGGAATTGGCAAAGAGATATTTGGAAGCCCATAGAGGGCTACGGTGAAAAAGGAAATATCTTCCGTACAAAACTGAAAAGAAGCTTTCTGAGAAACTGCTCTGTGTTCTGTTAATTCATCTCACAGAGTTACATCTTTCCCTTCAAGAAGTCTTTCGCTAATGCTGTTCTTGTGGAATTGGCAAAGGGATATTTGGAAGCCCTAGAGGGCTATGGTGAAAAAGGAAATATCTTCCATTCAAAACTGGGAAGAAGCTTTCTGAAGAACTGATCTGTGTTCTGTTAATTCAACTCACAGTGCTACATCTTTCCTTTCAAGAAGCCTTTCGCTAAGGCTGTTCTTGTGGAATTGGCAAAGGGATATTTGGAAGCCCGTAGAGGGCTATAGTGAAAAAGGAAATATCTTCTGTTCAAAACTGGAAAGAAGCTTTCAGAGAAACTGCTCTGTGTTCTGTTAATGCATCTCACAGGGTTACATCCTTCCCTTCAAGAAGCCTTTCGCTAAGGCTGTTCTTGTGTAATTGGCAAAGGGATATTTGGAAGCCCATAGAAGGCTACGGTGAAAAAGGAAATATCTTCCGTTCAAAACTGGAAAGAAGGTTTCTGAGAAACTGCTCTGTGTTCTGTTAATTCATCTTACAGAGTTACATCTTTCCCTTCAAGAAGCCTTTCGCTAAGGCTGTTCTTCTGGAATTGGCAAAGGGTAATTTGGAAGCCCATAGAGGGCTATGGTGAAAAAGGAAATATCTTCCGTTCAAAACTGGAAAGAAGCTTTCTGAAGAACTGATCTGTGTTCTGTTAATTCATCTCACAGAGTTACATCTTTCCCTTCAAGAAGCCTTTCGCTAAGGCTGTTCTTGTGGAATTGGCAAAGGGATATTTGGAAGCCCATAGAAGGCTACGGTGAAAAAGGAAATATCTTCCGTACAAAACTGGAAAGAAGCTTTCTGAGAAACTGCTCTGTGTTCTGTTAATTCATCTCACAGAGTTACATCTTTCCCTTCAAGAAGCCTTTCGCTAAGGCTGTTCTTGTGGAATTTGCAAAGAGATATTTGGAATCCCATGGAGGGCTACGGTGAAAAAGGAAATATCTTCCGTTCAAAACTGGAAAGAAGCTTTCTGAGAAACTGCTCTGTGTTCTGTTAATTCATCTCACAGAGTTACATCTTTCCCTTCCAGAAGCCTTTCGCGAAGGCTGTTCTTGTGGAATTGGCAAAGGGATATTTGGAAGCCCATAGAGGGCTATGGTGAAAAAGGAAATATCTTCCGTTCAAAACTGGAAAGAAGCTTTCTGAAGAACTGATCTGTGTCCTGTTAATTCATCTCACAGAGTTATATCTTTCCCTTCAAGAAACCTTTCGCTAAGGCTGTTCTTGTGGAATTGGCAAAGGGATATTTGGAAGCCCATGGAGGGCTACAGTTAAAAAGGAAATCTCTTCCGTTCAAAACTGGAAAGAAGCTTTCTGAGAAACTGCTCTGTGTTCTGTTAATTCATCTCACAGAGTTACATCTTTCACTTCAAGAAGCCTTACACTAAGGCTGCTGTTGTGGAATTGGCAAAGGGATATTTGGAAGCCCATAGAGGGCTATGGTGAAGAAGGAAATATCTTCCGTTCAAAACTGGAAAGAAGCTTTCTGAGAAACTGCTCTGTGTTCTGTTAATTCATCTCACAGAGTTACATCTTTCCCTTCAAGAAGCCTATCGCTGAGGCTGTTCTTCTGGAATTGCCAAAGTGATATATGGAAGCCCCTAGAGGGCAATAGTGAAAAAGGACATATCTTCCGTTCAAAACTGGAAATTAGCTTTCTGAGAAACTGCTCTGTGTTCTGTTAATTCATCTCACACAGTTACATCTTTCCCTTCAAGAAGCCTTTCGTTAAGGCTGTTCTTGTGGAATTGGCAAAAGGATATTTGGAGGCCCATAGATGGCTACGGTGAAAAAGGAAATATATTCCGTACAAAACTGGAAAGAAGCTTTCTGAGAAACTGCTCTGTGTTCTGTTAATTCATCTCACAGAGCTGCATCTTTCCCTTCAAGAAGCCTTTCGCTAAGGCTGTTCTTGTGGAATTGGCAAAGGGATATTTGGAAGCCCATAGAGGGCTATGGTGAAAAAGGAAATATCTTCCGTTCAAAACTGGAAAGAAGCTTTCTGAGAAACTGCTCTGTGCTCTGTTAATTCATCTCACAGAGTTACGTCTTTCCCTTCAAGAAGCCTTTCGCTAAGACTGTTCTTGTGTAATTGGCAAAGGGATATTTGGAAGCCCGTAGAGGGCTATAGTGAAAAAGGAAATATCTTCCGTTCAAAACTGGAAAGAAGCTTTCTGAAGAACTGATCTGTGTTCTGTTAATTCATCTCACAGAGTTATATCTTTCCCTTCAAGAAGCCTTTCGCTAAGGCTGTTCTTGTGGAACTGGCAAAGGGATATTTGGAAGCCCAGAGAAGGCTACGGTGAAAAAGGAAATATCTTCTGTACAAAACTGGAAAGAAGCTTTCTTAAGAACTGATCTGTGTTCTGTTAATTCATCTCACAGAGTAACATCTTTCCCTTCAAGAAGCCTTTCGCTAAGGCTGTTCTTGTGGAATAGGAAAAGGGATATTTGGAAGCCCATGGAGGGCTACAGTGAAAAAGGAAATATCTTCCGTTCAAAAATGGAAAGAAGCTTTCTGAGAAACTGCTCTGTGTTCTGTTAATTCATCTCACAGAGTTACATCTTTCCCTTCAAGAAGCCTTTCACTAAGGCTGTTGTTGTGGAATTGGCAAAGGGATATTTGGAAGCCCATAGAGGGCTATGGTGAAGAAGGAAATATCTTCTGTTCAAAACTGGAAAGAAGCTTTCTGAGAATTTGCTCTGTGTTCTGTTAATTTATCTCACAGAGTTACATCTTTCCCTCCAAGAAGCCTATCGCTGAGGCTGTTCTTCTGGAATTGGCAAAGGGATATTTGGAAGCCCATAGATGGCAATAGTGAAAAAGGACATATCTTCCGTTCAAAACTGGAAATTAGCTTTCTGAGAAACTGCTCTGTGTTCTGTTAATTCATCTCACAGAGTTACATCTTTCCCTTCAAGAAGCCTTTCGTTAAGGCTGTTCTTGTGGAATTGGCAAAAGGATATTTGGAGGCCCATAGATGGCTACGGTGAAAAAGGAAATATATTCCGTACAAAACTGGAAAGAAGCTTTCTGAGAAACTGCTCTGTGTTCTGTTAATTCATCTCACAGAGCTACATCTTTCCCTCCAAGAAGCCTTTCGCTAAGGCTGTTCTTGTGGAATTGGCAAAGGGATATTTGGAAGACCGTAGAGGGCTATAGTGAAAAAGGAAATATCTTCCGTTCAAAACTGGAAAGAAGCTTTCTGAAGAACTGATCTGTGTTCTGTTAATTCATCTCACAGAGTTATATCTTTCCCTTCAAGAAGTCTTTCGCTAAGGCTGTTCTTGTGGAATTGGCAAAGGGATATTTGGAAGCCCATAGAAGGCTACAGTGAAAAAGGAAATATCTTCTGTTCAAAACAGGAAAGACGCTTTCTGAGAACCTGCTCTGTGTTCGGTTAATTCATCTAACTGAGTTATATCTTTCCCTTCAAGAAGCCTTTCGCTAAGGCTGTTCTGGTGGAATTGGCAAAGGGATATTTGGAAGCCCATAGAGGGCTATAGTGAAAAAGGAAATATCTTCTGTTGAAAACTGGAAAGAATCTTTCTGAGAAACTGCTCTGTGTTCTGTTAATTCATCTCACAGAGTTACATCTTTCCCTTCAAGAAGCCTATCTCTAAGGCTCTTCTTGTGGAATTGGCAAAGGGATATTTCGAAGCCCTTAGAGGGCTGTGGTGAAAAAGGAAATATCTTCTATTCAAAACTGGAAAGAAGCTTTCTGAGAAACTGCTCTGTGTTCTGTTAATTCATCTCACAGAGTTACATCTTTCCGTTCAAGAAGCCTTTCGCTAAGGCTGTTCTTGTGGAATTGGCAAAGGGATATTTGGAAGCCCATAGAGGGCTATGGTGAAAAAGGAAATATCTTCCGTTCAAAACTGGAAAGAAGCTTTCTGAGAAACTGCTCTTTGTTCTGTTAATTCATATCACAGAGCTATGTCTTTCTCTTCAAGAAGCCTTTCGCTAAGGCTGTTCTTGTGGAATTGGGAAAGGGATATTTGGAAGACAATAGAGGTCTATAGTGAAAAAGGAAATATCTTCCCTTCAAAACTGGAAAGAAGCTTTCTGAGAAACTGCTCTGTGTTCTGTTAATTCATTTCACAGAGTTACATCTTTCCCTTCAGGAAGCCATTCGCTAAGGCTGTTCTTGTGGAATTGGCTAAGGGATATTTGGAAGCCCATAGAAGGCTACGGTGAAAAAGGAAATATCTTCCGTTCAAAACCGGAAAGAGGCTTTCTGAGAAACTGCTCTGTGTTCTGTTAATTCATCTCACAGAGTTACATCTTTCCCTTCAAGAAGCCTTTCGCTAAGGCTGTTCTTGTGGAATTGGCAAAGGGATATATGGAAGCCTATAGAGGGCTATAGTGAAAAGGAAATATCTTCCGTACAAAACTGGAAAGAAGCTTTCTGAGAAACTGCTCTGTGTTCTGTTAATTCATCTCACAGAGTTACATCTTTCCTTCAAGAAGCCTTTCGCTAAGGCTGTTCTTGTGGAATTGGCAAAGGATATTTGGAAGCCTATAGAGGGCTATAGTGAAAAGGAAATATCTTCCGTTCAAAACTGGAAGAAGCTTTCAGAGAAACTGCTCTGTGTTCTGTTAATTCATCTCACAGAGTTACATCTTTCCTTCAAAAGCCTTTCGCTAAGGCTGTTCTGTGGAATTAGCAAAGGGATATTTGGAAGCCAATAGAGGGCTATGGTGAAAAAGGAAATATCTTCCGTTCAAAACTGGAAAGAAGCTTTCTGAAGAACTCATCTGCGTTCTGTTAATTCATCTCACAGAGTTACCTCTTTCCCTTCAAGAAGCCTTTCGCTAAGGCTGTTCTTGTGGAATTGGCAAAGGGATATTTGCAAGCCCGTAGAGGGCTATGGTGAAAAAGGAAATATCTTCCGTTCAAAACTGGAAAGAAGCTTTCTGACAAACTGCTCTGTGTTCTGTTAATTCATCTCACAGAGTTACATCTTTCCCTTCAAGAAGCCTTTCGCTAAGGCTGTTCTTGTGGAATTGGCAAAGGGATATTTGGAAGCCCATGGAGGGCTATGGTGAAGAAGGAAATATCTTCTGTTCAAAACTGGAAAGAAGCTTTCTGAGAAACTGCTCTGTGTTCTGTTAATTCATCTCACAGAGTTACATCTTTCCCTTCAAGAAGCCTATCGCTGAGGCTGTTCTTCTGGAATTGGCAAAGGGATATTTGGAAGCCCATAGATGGCAATGGTGAAAAAGGACATATCTTCCGTTCAAAACTGGAAATTAGCTTTCTGAGAAACTGCTCTGTGTTCTGTTAATTCATCTCACAGAGATACATCTTTCCCTTCAAGAAGCCTTTCGTTAAGGCTGTTCTTGTGGAATTGGCAAAAGGATATTTGGAGGCCCATAGATGGCTACGGTGAAAAAGGAAATATATTCCGTACAAAACTGGAAAGAAGCTTTCTGAGAAACTGCTCTGTGTTCTGTTAATTCATCTCACAGAGCTACATCTTTCCCTTCAAGAAGCCTTTCGCTAAGGCTGTTCTTGTGGAATTGGCAAAGGGATATTTGGAATCCCATAGAGGGCCATGGTGAAAAATGAAATATCTTCCGAACAAAACTGGAAAGAAGCTTTCTGAGAAACTGCTCTGTGCTCTGTTAATTCATCTCACAGAGTTACATCTTTCGCTTCAAGAAGCCTTTCGCTAAGGCTGTTCTTGTGGAATTGGCAAAGGGATATTTGGAAGACCGTAGAGGGCTATAGTGAAAAAGGAAATATCTTCCGTTCAAAACTGGAAAGAAGCTTTCTGAAGAACTGATCTGTGTTCTGTTAATTCATCTCACAGAGTTATATCTTTCCCTTCAAGAAGCCTTTCGCTAAGGCTGTTCTTCTGGAATTTGCAAAGAGATATTTGGAATCCCATAGAAGGCTACGGTGAAAAAGGAAATATCTTCCGTTCAAAACTGGAAAGAAGCTTTCTGAAGAACTGATCTGCGTTCTGTGAATTCATCTAACAGAGTTACATTTTTCCCTTCAAGAAGCCTTTCGCTAAGGCTGTTCTTGTGGAATTGGCAAAGGGATATTTGGAAGCCCGTAGAGGGCTATAGTGAAAAAGGAAATTCTTCCATTCAAAACTGGAAAGAAGCTTTCTGAGAAAGTGCTCTGTGTTCTGTTAATTCATCTCACAGAGTTACATCTTTTCCTTCAAGAAGCCTTTCGCTAAGGCTGTTCTTGTGGAACTGGCAAAGGGATATTTGGAAGCCCATAGAAGGCTACGGTGAAAAAGGAAATATCTTCCGTACAAAACTGGAAAGAAGCTTTCTGAAGAACTGATCTGTGTTCTGTTAATTCATCTCACAGAGTTACATCTTTCAATTCAAGAAGCCTTTCGCTAAGGCTCTTCTTGTGGAATTTCTAAAGAGATATTTGGAATCGCAGGGAGGGCTATGGTGAAAAAGGAAATATCTTCCGTTCAAGACTGGAAAGAAGCTTTCTGAGAAACTGCTCTGTCTTCTGTTAATTCATCTCACAGAGTTACATCTTTCCCTTCAAGAAGCCTTTCGCTAAGGCTGTTCTTGTGGAATTGGCAAAGGGATATTTGGAAGCCCATAGAGGGCTATAGTGAAAAAGGAAATATCTTCCGTTCAAAACTGGAAAGAAGCTTCCTGAGAAACTGCTCTGTGTTCTGTTAATTCATCTCACAGAGTTATATCTTTCCCTTCAAGAAGCCTTTCGCTAAGGCTGTTCTTGTGGAATTGGCAAAAGGATATTTGGAAGCCCATAGATGGCTACGGTGAAAAAGGAAATATCTTCCATACAAAACTGGAAAGAAGCTTTCTGAGAAACTGCTCCGTGTTCTGTTAATTCATCTCACAGAGTTACATCTTTCCCTTCAAGAAGCCTTTCGCTAAGGCTCTTCTTGTGGAATTGGCAAAGGGATATTTGGAAGCCCATAGAGGGCTATGGTGAAAAAGGAAATATCTTCCGTTCAAAACTGGAAGAAGCTTTCTGAGAAAATGCTCTGTGTTCTGTTAATTCATCTCACAGAGTTACATCTTTCCCTTCAAGAAGCCTATCGCTAAGGCTCTTCTTGTGGAATTGGCAAAGGGATATTTCGAAGCCCTTAGAGGGCTGTGGTGAAAAAGGAAATATCTTCTATTCAAAACTGGAAAGAAGCTTTCTGAGAAACTGCTCTGTGTTCTGTTAATTCATCTCACAGAGTTACATCTTTCCCGTTCAAGAAGCCTTTCGCTAAGGCTGTTCTTGTGGAATTGGCAAAGGATATTTGGAAGCCCATAGAGGGCTATGGTGAAAAGGAAATATCTTCCGTTCAAAACTGGAAAGAAGCTTTCTGAGAAACTGCTCTGTGTTCTGTTAATTCATCTCACAGAGTTATATCTTTCCCTTCAAGAAGCCTTTCGCTAAGGCTGTTCTTGTGGAATTGGGAAAGGGATATTTGGAAGACAATAGAGGTCTATAGTGAAAAAGGAAATATCTTCCCTTCAAAACTGGAAAGAAGCTTTCTGAGAAACTGCTCTGTGTTCTGTTAATTCATTTCACAGAGTTACATCTTTCCCTTCAGGAAGCCATTCGCTAAGGCTGTTCTTGTGGAATTGGCTAAGGGATATTTGGAAGCCCATAGAAGGCTACGGTGAAAAAGGAAATATCTTCCGTTCAAAACTGGAAAGAGGCTTTCTGAGAAACTGCTCTGTGTTCTGTTAATTCATCTCACAGAGTTACATCTTTCCCTTCAAGAAGCCTTTCGCTAAGGCTGTTCTTGTGGAATTGGCAAAGGGATATATGGAAGCCTATAGAGGGCTATAGTGAAAAAGGAAATATCTTCCGTTCAAAACTGGAAAGAAGCTTTCTGAAGAACTTATCTGTGATCTGTTAATTCATCTCACAGAGTTACATCTTTCCCTTCAAGAAGCCATTCGCTAAGGCTGTTCTTGTGGAATTGGCAAAGGGATATTTGGAAGCCCATAGAAGGCTACGGTGAAAAAGGAAATATCTTCCGTACAAAACTGGAAAGAGGCTTTCTGAGAAACTGCTCTGCGTTCTGTTAATTTATCTCACAGAGTTACATCTTTCCCTTCAAGAAGCCTTTCGCTAAGGCTGTTCTTGTGGAATTGGCAAAGGGATAAATGGAAGCCTATAGAGGGCTATAGTGAAAAAGGAAATATCTTCGGTTCAAAACTGGAAAGAAGCTTTCAGAGAAACTGCTCTGTGTTCTGTTAATTCATCTCACAGAGTTACATCTTTCCCTTCAAGAAGCCTTTCGCTAAGGCTGTTCTTGTGGAATTGGCAAAGGGATATTTGGAAGCCAATAGAGGGCTATGGTGAAAAAGGAAATATCTTCCGTTCAAAACTGGAAAGAAGCTTTCTGAAGAACTCATCTGCATTCTGTTAATTCATCTCACAGAGTTACATCTTTCCCTTCAAGAAGCCTTTCGCTAAGGCTGTTCTTGTGGAATTGGCAAAGGGATATTTGCAAGCCCGTAGAGGGCTATGGTGAAAAAGGAAATATCTTCCGTTCAAAACTGGAAAGAAGCTTTCTGACAAACTGCTCTGTGTTCTGTTAATTCATCTCACAGAGTTACATCTTTTCCTTCAAGAAGCCTTTCGCTAAGGCTGTTCTTGTGGAATTGGCAAAGTGATATTAGGAAGCCCATAGAGGGCTATGGTGAAAAAGTAAATATCTTCCGTTCAAAACTGGAAAGAAGCTTTCTGAGAAACTGCTCTGTGTTCTGCTAATTCATCTCACAGAGTTACAACTTTCCCTTCAAGAAGCCTTTCGCTAATGCTGTTCTTGTGGAATTGGCAAAGGGATATTTGGAAGCCCTAGAGGGCTATGGTGAAAAAGGAAATATCTTCCATTCAAAACTGGAAAGAAGCTTTCTGAAGAACTGATCTGTGTTATGTTAATTCATCTCACAGAGTTACATCTTTCCTTTCAAGAAGCCTTTCGCTAAGGCTGTTCTTCTGGAATTGGCAAAGGGTAATTTGGAAGCCCGTAGAGGGCTATAGTGAAAAAGGAAATATCTTCTGTTCAAAACTGGAACGAAGCTTTCTGAGAAACTGCTCTGTGTTCTGTTAATTCATCTCACAGAGTTACATCTTTCCTTCAAGAAGCCTTTCGCTAAGGCTGTTCTTGTGGAATTGCAAAGGATATTTGGAAGCCCATAGAAGGCTACGGTGAAAAAGGAAATATCTTCCGTTCAAAACTGGAAAGAAACTTTCTGAGAAACTGCTCTGTGTTCTGTTAATTCATCTCACAGAGTTACATCTTTCCTTCAAGAAGCCTTTCGCTAAGGCTGTTCTTGTGGAATTGCAAAGGATATTTGGAATCCCATAGTGGGCTACGGTGAAAAGGAAATATCTTCCGTTCAAAACTGGAAAAAGCTTTCTGAGAAACTGCTCTGTGTTCTGTTAATTCACCTCACAGAGTTACATCTTTCCTTCAAGAAGCCTTTCGCTAAGGCTGTTCTTGTGGAATTAGCAAAGGATATTTGAAGCCCATAGAGGGCTATGGTGAAAAGGAAATATCTTCCGTTCAAAACTGGAAAGAAGCTTTCTGAAGAACTGATCTGTGTTCTGTTAATTCATCTCACAGAGTTACATCTTTCCTTCAAGAAACCTTTCGCTAAGGCTGTTCTTGTGGAATTAGCAAAGGATATTTGGAAGCCATAGAGGGCTATAGTGAAAAGGAAATATCTTCCGTTCAAAACTGGAAAGAAGCTTTCTGAGAAACTGCTCTGTGTTCTGTTAATTCATCTCACAGAGTTATATCTTTCCCTTCAAAAGCCTTTCGCTAAGGCTGTTCTTGTGGAATTGCAAAGGATATTTGGAAGCCCATAGATGGCTACGGTGAAAAAGGAAATATCTTCCATTCAAAACTGGAAAGAAGCTTTCTGAGAAACTGCTCTGTGTTCTGTTAATTCATCTCACAGAGTTACATCTTTCCTTCAAGAAGCCTTTCGCTAAGGCTCTTCTTGTGGAATTGGCAAAGGATATTTGGAAGCCCATAGAGGGCTATGGTGAAAAGGAAATATCTTCCGTTCAAAACTGGAAGAAGCTTTCTGAGAAAATGCTCTGTGTTCTGTTAATTCATCTCACAGAGTTACATCTTTCCTTCAAAAGCCTTTCGCTAAGGCTCTTCTTGTGGAATTGGCAAAGGATATTTGAAGCCCATAGAGGGCTATGGTGAAAAGGAAATATCTTCTATTCAAAACTGGAAAGAAGCTTTCTGAGAAACTGCTCTGTGTTCTGTTAATTCATCTCACAGAGTTACATCTTTCCTTCAAGAAGCCTTTCGCTAAGGCTGTTCTTGTGGAATTGGCAAAGGATATTTGGAAGCCCATAGAGGGCTATGGTGAAAAAAATATCTTCCGTTCAAAACTGGAAAGAAGCTTTCTGAGAAACTGCTCTGTGTTCTGTTAATTCATCTCACAGAGTTATATCTTTCCTTCAAGAAGCCTTTCGCTAAGGCTGTTCTTGTGGAATTGGGAAAGGGATATTTGGAAGACAATAGAGGTCTATAGTGAAAAAGGAAATATCTTCCCTTCAAAACTGGAAAGAAGCTTTCTGAGAAACTGCTCTGTGTTCTGTTAATTCATTTCACAGAGTTACATCTTTCCCTTCAGGAAGCCATTCGCTAAGGCTGTTCTTGTGGAATTGGCTAAGGGATATTTGGAAGCCCATAGAAGGCTACGGTGAAAAAGGAAATATCTTCCGTTCAAAACCGGAAAGAGGCTTTCTGAGAAACTGCTCTGTGTTCTGTTAATTCATCTCACAGAGTTACATCTTTCCCTTCAAGAAGCCTTTCGCTAAGGCTGTTCTTGTGGAATTGGCAAAGGGATATATGGAAGCCTATAGAGGGCTATAGTGAAAAAGGAAATATCTTCCGTTCAAAACTGGAAAGAAGCTTTCTGAAGAACTTATCTGTGATCTGTTAATTCATCTCACAGAGTTACATCTTTCCCTTCAAGAAGCCATTCGCTAAGGCTGTTCTTGTGGAATTGGCAAAGGGATATTTGGAAGCCCATAGAAGGCTACGGTGAAAAAGGAAATATCTTCCGTACAAAACTGGAAAGAGGCTTTCTGAGAAACTGCTCTGCGTTCTGTTAATTCATCTCACAGAGTTACATCTTTCCCTTCAAGAAGCCTTTCGCTAAGGCTGTTCTTGTGGAATTAGCAAAGGATATTTGGAAGCCTATAGAGGGCTATAGTGAAAAAGGAAATATCTTCGGTTCAAAACTGGAAAGAAGCTTTCAGAGAAACTGCTCTGTGTTCTGTTAATTCATCTCACAGAGTTACATCTTTCCCTTCAAGAAGCCCATCGCTAAGGCTGTTCTTGTGGAATTGGCAAAGGGATATTTGGAAGCCAATAGAGGGCTATGGTGAAAAAGGAAATATCTTCCGTTCAAAACTGGAAAGAAGCTTTCTGAAGAACTCATCTGCATTCTGTTAATTCATCTCACAGAGTTACATCTTTCCCTTCAAGAAGCCTTTCGCTAAGGCTGTTCTTGTGGAATTGGCAAAGGGATATTTGCAAGCCCGTAGAGGGCTATGGTGAAAAAGGAAATATCTTCCGTTCAAAACTGGAAAGAAGCTTTCTGACAAACTGCTCTGTGTTCTGTTAATTCATCTCACAGAGTTACATCTTTTCCTTCAAGAAGCCTTTCGCTAAGGCTGTTCTTGTGGAATTGGCAAAGGATATTTGGAAGCCCATAGAGGCTATGGTGAAAAGGAAATATCTTCCGTTCAAAACTGGAAAGAAGCTTTCTGAGAAACTGCTCTGTGTTCTGCTAATTCATCTCACAGAGTTACAACTTTCCCTTCAAGAAGCCTTTCGCTAATGCTGTTCTTGTGGAATTGGCAAAGGGATATTTGGAAGCCCTAGAGGGCTATGGTGAAAAGGAAATATCTTCCATTCAAAACTGGAAAGAAGCTTTCTGAAGAACTGATCTGTGTTCTGTTAATTCATCTCACAGAGTTACATCTTTCCTTCAAGAAGCCTTTCGCTAAGGCTGTTCTTCTGGAATTGGCAAGGATATTTGGAAGCCCTAGAGGGCTATGGTGAAAAGGAAATATCTTCTGTTCAAAACTGGAAGAAGCTTTCTGAGAAACTGCTCTGTGTTCTGTTAATTCATCTCACAGAGTTACATCTTTCCTTCAAGAAGCCTTTGCTAAGGCTGTTCTTGTGGAATTGCAAAGGATATTTGGAAGCCCATAGAAGGCTACGGTGAAAAGGAAATATCTTCCGTACAAAACTGGAAAGAAACTTTCTGAGAAACTGCTCTGTGTTCTGTTAATTCATCTCACAGAGTTACATCTTTCCTTCAAGAAGCCTTTCGCTAAGGCCGTTCTTGTGGAATTGCAAAGAGATATTTGGAATCCCATAGTGGGCTACGGTGAAAAGGAAATATCTTCCGTTCAAAACTGGAAATAAGCTTTCTGAGAAACTGCTCTGTGTTCTGTTAATTCACCTCACAGAGTTACATCTTTCCTTCAAGAAACCTTTCGCTAAGGCTGTTCTTGTGGAATTGGCAAAGGAATATTTGGAAGCCCATAGAGGCTATGGTGAAAAGGAAATATCTTCCGTTCAAAGCTGGAAAGAAGCTTTCTGAAGAACTGCTCTGTGTTCTGTTAATTCATCTCACAGAGTTACATCTTTCCTTCAAGAAACCTTTCGCTAAGGCTGTTCTTGTGGAATTGGCAAAGGATATTTGGAAGCCCATAGAGGGCTATAGTGAAAAGGAAATATCTTCCGTTCAAAACTGGAAAGAAGCTTCCTGAGAAACTGCTCTGTTTTCTGTTAATTCATCTCACAGAGTTACATCTTTCCTTCAAGAAGCCTTTCGCTAAGGCTGTTCTTGTGGAATTGGCAAGGATATTTGGAAGCCCATAGAGGGCTATGGTGAAAAGGAAATATCTTCCGTTCAAAACTGGAAAGAAGCTTTCTGAGAAACTGCTCTGTGTTCTGTTAATTCATCTCACAGAGTTACATCTTTCCCTTCAAGAAGCCTTTCGCTAAGGCTGTTCTTCTGGAATTGGCAAAGGGATATATGGAAGCCCATAGAGGGCTATAGTGAAAAAGGACATATCTTCCGTTCAAAACTGGAAAGAAGCTTTCTGAGAAACTGCTCTGTGTTCTGTTAATTCATCTCAAAGAGTTATATCTTTCCCTTCAAGAAGCCTTTCGCTAAGGCTGTTGTTGTGGAATTGGCAAAGGAATATTTGGAAGCTCATAGAGGGCTATGGTGAAGAAGGAAATATCTTCCGCTCAAAGCTGGAAAGAAGCTTTCTGAGAAACTGCTCTGTGTTCTGTTAATTCATCTCACAGAGTTACATCTTTCCCTTCAAGAAGCCTATCGCTCAGGCTGTTCTTCTGGAATCGGCAAAGGGATATATGGAAGCCCATAGAGGGCTATAGTGAAAAAGGATATATCTTCCGTTCAAAACTGGAAATAAGCTTTCTGAGAAACTGCTCTGTGTTCTGTTAATTCATCTCACAGAGTTACATCTTTCCCTTCAAGAAGCCTTTCGCTAAGGCTGTTCTTGTGGAATTGGCAAAGGGATATTTGGAAGCCCTTAGAAGGCTACGGTGAAAAAGGAAATATCTCCCGTACTAAACTTGAAAGAAGCATTCTGAGAAACTGCTCTGTGTTCTGTTAATTCATCTCACAGAGTTACATCTTTCCCTTCAAGAAGCCTTTCGCTAAGGCCGTTCTTGTGGAATTTGCAAAGAGATATTTGGAATCCCATAGTGGGCTACGGTGAAAAAGGAAATATCTTCCGTTCAAAACTGGAAAGAAGCTTTCTGACAAACTGCTCTGTGTTCTGTTAATTCACCTCACAGAGTTACATCTTTCCCTTCAAGAAGCCTTTCGCTAAGGCTGTTCTTGTGGAATTGGCAAAGGAATATTTCGAAGCCCATAGAGGGCTATGGTGAAAAAGGAAATATCTTCCGTTCAAAGCTGGAAAGAAGCTTTCTGAAGAACTGATCTTTGTTCTGTTAATTCATCTCACAGAGTTACATCTTTCCCTTCAAGAAACCTTTCGCTAAGGCTGTTCTTGTGGAATTGGCAAAGGGATATTTGGAAGCCCTTAGAGGGCTATAGTGAAAAAGGAAATATCTTCCGTTCAAAACTGGAAAGAAGCTTCCTGAGAAACTGCTCTGTTTTCTGTTAATTCATCTCACAGAGTTACATCTTTCCCTTCAAGAAGCCTTTCGCTAAGGCTGTTCTTGTGGAATTGGCAAAGGGATATTTTGAAGCCCATAGAGGGCTATGGTGAAGAAGGAAATATCTTCCGTTCAAAACTGGAAAGAAGCTTTCTGAGAAACTGCTCTGTGTTCTGTTAATTCATCTCACAGAGTTACATCTTTCCCTTCAAGAAGGCTATCGCTAAGGCTGTTCTTCTGGAATTGGCAAAGGGATATATGGAAGCCCATAGAGGGCTATAGTGAAAAAGGACATATCTTCCGTTCAAAACTGGAAAGAAGCTTTCTGAGAAACTGCTCTGTGTTCTGTTAATTCATCTCAAAGAGTTACATCTTTCCCTTCAAGAAGCCTTTCGCTAAGGCTGTTGTTGTGGAATTGGCAAAGGAATATTTGGAAGCTCATAGAGGGCTATGGTGAAGAAGGAAATATCTTCCGCTCAAAGCTGGAAAGAAGCTTTCTGAGAAACTGCTCTGTGTTCTGTTAATTCATCTCACAGAGTTACATCTTTCCCTTCAAGAAGCCTTTCGCTAAGGCTGTTCTTCTGGAATTGGCAAAGGATATTTGGAAGCCCATAGAGGGCTATAGTGAAAAGGATATATCTTCCGTTCAAAACTGGAAATAAGCTTTCTGAGAAACTGCTCTGTGTTCTGTTAATTCATCTCACAGAGTTACATCTTTCCCTTCAAGAAGCCTTTCGCTAAGGCTGTTCTTGTGGAATTGGCAAAGGGATATTTGGAAGCCCTTAGAAGGCTACGGTGAAAAAGGAAATATCTCCAGTACTAAACTTGAAAGAAGCATTCTGAGAAACTGCTCTGTGTTCTGTTAATTCATCTCACAGAGTTACATATTTCCCTTCAAGAAGCCTTTCGCTAAGGCTGTTCTTGTGGAATTTGCAAAGGGATATTTGGAAGCCCATAGAAGGCTACGGTGAAAAAGGAAATATCTTCCGTACAAAACTAGAAACAAGCTTTCTGAGAAACTGATCTGTGTTCTGTTAATTCATCTCACAGAGTTACATCTTTCCCTTCAAGAAGCCTTTCGCAAAGGCCGTTCTTGTGGAATTTGCAAAGAGATATTTGGAATCCCAGGGAGGGCTATGGTGAAAAAGGAAATATCTGCCGTTCAAAACTGGAAAGAAGCTTTCTGAGAAACTGCTCTGTGTTGTGTTAATTCACCTCACAGAGTTACATCTTTCCCTTCAAGAAGCCTTTCGCTAAGGCTGTTCTTGTGGAATTGGCAAAGGGATATTTGGAAGCCCATAGAGGGCTGTGGTGAAAAAGGAAATATCTTCCGTTCAAAACTGGAAAGAAGCTTTCTGAAGAACTGATCTGTGTTCTGTGAATTCATCTCACAGAGTTACATCTTTCCCTTCAAGAAGCCTTTTGCTAAGGCTGTTCTTGTGGAATTGGCAAAGGGATATATGGAAGCCCATAGAAGGCTACGGTGAAAAAGGAAATATCTTCCGTACAAAACTGGAAAGAAGCTTTCTGAGACACTGCTCTGTTTTCTGTTAATTCATCTCACAGAGTTACATCTTTCCGTTCAAGAAGCCTTTCGCTAAGGCTGTTCTTGTGGAATTTGCAAAGAGATATTTGGAATCCCAGGGAGGGCTATGGTGAAAAAGGATATATCTTCCGTTCAAAACTGGAAAGAAGCTTTCTGAAGAACTCATCTGCGTTCTGTTAATTCATCTCACAGAGTTACATCTTTCCCTTCAAGAAGCCTTTCGCTAAGGCTGTTCTTGTGGAATTGGCAAAGGGATATTTGGAAGCCCGTAGAGGGCTATGGTGAAAAAGGAAATATCTTCCGTTCAAAACTGGAAAGAATCTTTCTGAGAAACTGCTCTGTGTTCTGTTAATTCATCTCACAGAGTTACATCTTTCCCTTCAAGAAGCCTTTCGCTAAGGCTGTTCTTGTGGAATTGGCAAAGGGATATTTGGAAGCCCATAGAGGGCTATGGTGAAAAAGGAAATATCTTCCGTTCAAAACTGGAAAGAAGCTTTCTGAGAAACTGCTCTGTGTTCTGTTAATTCATCTCACAGAGTTACAACTTTCCCTTCAAGAAGCCTTTCGCAAATGCTGTTCTTGTGGAATTGGCAAAGGGATATTTGGAAGCCCTAGAGGGCTATGGTGAAAAAGGAAATATCTTCCATTCAAAACTGGAAAGAAGCTTTCTGAAGAACTGATCTGTGTTATGTTAATTCATCTCACAGAGTTACATCTTTCCTCTCAAGAAGCCTTTCGCTAAGGCTGTTCTTCTGGAATTGGCAAGGATATTTGGAAGCCCAGAGGGCTATAGTGAAAAAGGAAATATCTTCTGTTCAAAGCTGGAACGAAGCTTTCTGAGAAACTGCTCTGTGTTCTGTTAATTCATCTCACAGAGTTACATCTTTCCTTCAAGAAGCCTTCGCTAAGGCTGTTCTTGTGGAATTGGCAAAGGGATATTTGGAAGCCCATAGAAGGCTACGGTGAAAAAGGAAATATCTTCCGCAAAACTGGAAAGAAGCTTTCTGAGAAACTGCTCTGTGTTCTGTTAATTCATCTCACAGAGTTACATCTTTCCTTCAAGAAGCCTTTCGCTAAGGCTGTTCTTGTGGAATTTGCAAAGAGATATTTGGAAGCCCATAGAGGCTACGGTGAAAAAGGAAATATCTTCCGTTCAAAACTGGAAAGAGGCTTTCTGACAAACTGCTCTGTGTTCTGTTAATTCACCTCACAGAGTTACATCTTTCCCTTCAAGAAGCCTTTCGCTAAGGCTGTTCTTGTTTAATTGGCAAAGTGATATTTCGAAGCCCATAGAAGGCTACGGTGAAAAAGGAAATATCTTCCGTACAAAACTGGAAAGAAGCTTTCTGAGAAACTGCTCTGTGTTCTGTTAATTCATCTCACAGAGTTACATCTTCCCTTCAAGAAGCCTTTCGCTAAGGCTGTTCTTGTGGAATTGGCAAACAGATATTTGGAAGCCCATAGAGGGCTATGGTGAAAAAGGAAATATCTTCCGCTCAAAACTGGAAAGAAGCTTTCTGAGAAACTGCTCTGTGTTCTCTTAATTCATCTCAGAGAGATACATCTTTTACTTCAAGAAGCCTTTCGCTAAGGCTGTTCTTGGGGAATTGGCAAAGGGATATTTGGAAGCCCATAGAAGGCTACGGTGAAAAAGGAATTATCATGGAAATAAGCATTCTGAGAAACTGCTCTGTGTTCTGTTAATTCATCTCAGAGAGATACATCTTTCACTTCAAGAAGCCTTTCGCTAAGTCTGTTCTTGTGGAATTGGCAAAGGGATATTTGGAAGCCCATAGAAGGCTACGGTGAAAAAGGAAATATCATGGAAATAAGCATTCTGAGAAACTGCTCTGTGTTCTGTTAATTCATCTCACAGAGTTACATCTTTCCCTTCAAGAAACCTTTCGCTAAGGCTGTTCTTGTGGAATTGGCAAAGGGATATTTGGAAGCCCATAGAGGGCTATAGTGAAAAAGGAAATATCTTCCGTTCAAAACTGGAAAGAAGCTTTCTGAGAAACTGCTCTGTGTTCTGTTAATTCATCTCACAGAGTTACAACTTTCCCTTCAAAAAGCCTTTCACTAAGGCTGTTGTTGTGGAACTGGCAAAAGGATATTTGGAAGCCCATAGAGGGCTATGGTGAAGAAGGAAATACCTTCCGTTCAAAACTGTAAAGAAGCTTTCTGAGAAACTGCTCTGTGTTCTGTTAATTCATCTCACACAGTTACATCTTTCCCTTCAAGAAGCCTTTCGCTAAGTCTGTTCTTGTGGAATTGGCAAAGGGATATTTGGAAGCCCATAGACGGCTATGGTGAAAAGGAAATATCTTCCGCTCAAAACTGGAAAGAAGCCTTCTGAAGAACTGATTTGTGTTCTGTTAATTCATCTCACAGAGTTACATCTTTCCCTTCAAGAAGCCTTTCGGTAAGGCTGTTCTTGTGGAATTGGCAAAGGAGTATTTGGAAGCCCATAGAGGGCTATGGTGAAAAAGGAAATATCTTCCGTTCCAAACTGGAAATAAGCTTTCTGAGAAACTGCTCTGTGTTCTGTTAATTCATCTCACAGAGTTACATCTTTCCCTTCAAGAAGACTATCGCTAAGGCTGTTCTTGTGGAATTGGCAAGGGGATATTTGGAAGCCCATAGAAGGCTACGGTGAAAAAGGAAATATCATGAAAACAAGCATTCTGAGAAATTGCTCTGTGTTCTGTTAATTCATCTCACAGAGTTACATCTTTCCCTTCAAGAAGCCTTTCGCTAATGCTGTTCTTGTGGAATTGGCAAAGGGATATTTGGAAGCCCTAGAGGGCTATGGTGAAAAAGGAAATATCTTCCATTCAAAACTGGGAAGAAGCTTTCTGAAGAACTGATCTGGGTTCTGTTAATTCAACTCACAGAGCTACATCTTTCCTTTCAAGAAGCCTTTCGCTAAGGCTGTTCTTGTGGAATTGGCAAAGGGATATTTGGAAGCCCATAGAGGGCTATAGTGAAAAAGGAAATATCTTCTGTTCAAAACTGGAAAGAAGCTTTCAGAGAAACTGCTCTGTGTTCTGTTAATGCATCTCACAGGGTTACATCTTTCCTTCAAGAAGCCTTCGCTAAGGCTGTTCTTGTGGAATTGGCAAAGGATATTTGGAAGCCCATAGAGGGCTATGGTGAAAAAGGAAATATCTTCCGCTCAAAACTGGAAATAAGCTTTCTGAAGAACTGATCTGTGTTCTGTTAATTCATCTCACAGAGTTACATCTTTCCTTCAAGAGGCCTTTCGCTAAGGCTGTTCTTGGGGAATTGGCAAAGGGTATTTGGAAGCCCATAGAGGCTATGGTGAAAAAGGAAATATCTTCCGTTCAAAACTGGAAGGAAGCTTTCTGAGATACTGCTCTGTGTTCTGTTAATTGATCTCACAGAGTTACATCTTTCCTTCAAGAAGCCTTTCGCTAAGGCTGTGCTTGTGGAATTGGCAAGGATATTTGGAAGCCCATAGAGGGCTATGGTGAAAAAGGAAATATCTTCCGTTCAAAACTGGAAAGAAGCTTTCTGAAGAACTGATCTGTGTTCTCTTAATTCATCTCACAGAGTTACATCTTTCCTTCAAGAAGCCTTTCGCTAAGGCTGTTCTTGTGGAATTGGCAAAGGATATTTGGAAGCCCATAGAGGGCTATGGTAAAAAGGAAATATCTTCCTTTCAAAACTGTAAAGAAGCTTTCTCAGAAACTGCTCTGTGTTCTGTTAATTCATCTCACAGAGTTACATCTTTCCTTCAAGAAGCCTTCGCTAAGGCTGTTCTTGTGGAATTAGCAAAGGGATATTTGGAAGCCCATAGAAGGCTATGGTGAAAAAGGAAATATCTTCCGTTCAAAACTGGAAAGAAGCTTTCTGAGAAACTGCTCTGTGTTCTGTTAATTCATCTCACAGAGTTACATCTTTCCTTCAAGAAGCCTTTCGCTAAGGCTGTTCTTGTGGAATTACAGAGATATTTGGAAGCCCATAGAGGCTACGGTGAAAAACGAAATATCTTCCGTTCAAAACTGGAAAGAAGCTTTCTGAGAAACTGCTCTGTGTTCTCTTAATTCATCTCACAGAGTCACACCTTTCCCTTCAAGAAGCCTTTCGCTAAGGCTGTTCTTGTGGAATTGGCAAAGGGATATTTGGAAGCCCATAGAAGGCTACGGTGAAAAAGGAAATATCTTCCGTACAAAACTGGAAAGAAGCTTTCTGAGAAACTGCTCTGTGTTCTGTGAATTCATCTCACAGAGTTACATCTTTCCCTTCAAGAAGCCTTTCGCTAAGGCTGTTCTTGTGGAATTGGCAAACAGATATTTGGAAGCCCATAGAGGGCTATGGTGAAAAAGGAAATATCTTCCGCTCAAAACTGGAAAGAAGCTTTCTGAGAAACTGCTCTGTGTTCTCTTAATTCATCTCAGAGAGATACATCTTTCACTTCAAGAAGCCTTTCGCTAAGGCTGTTCTTGGGGAATTGGCAAAGGGATATTTGGAAGCCCATAGAAGGCTACGGTGAAAAAGGAAATATCATGGAAATAAGCATTCTGAGAAACTGCTCTGTGTTCTGTTAATTCATCTCAGAGAGATACATCTTTCACTTCAAGAAGCCTTTCGCTAAGGCTGTTCTTGTGGAATTGGCAAAGGGATATTTGGAAGCCCATAGAAGGCTACGGTGAAAAAGGAAATATCATGGAAATAAGCATTCTGAGAAACTGCTCTGTGTTCTGTTAATTCATCTCACAGAGTTACATCTTTCCCTTCAAGAAACCTTTCGCTAAGGCTGTTCTTGTGGAATTGGCAAAGGGATATTTGGAAGCCCATAGAGGGCTATAGTGAAAAAGGAAATATCTTCCCTTCAAAACTGGAAAGAAGCTTTCTGAGAAACTGCTCTGTGTTCTGTTAATTCATCTCACAGAGTTACAACTTTCCCTTCAAAAAGCCTTTCACTAAGGCTGTTGTTGTGGAACTGGCAAAAGGATATTTGGAAGCCCATAGAGGGCTATGGTGAAGAAGGAAATACCTTCCGTTCAAAACTGGAAAGAAGCTTTCTGAGAAACTGCTCTGTGTTCTGTTAATTCATCTCACAGAGTTACATCTTTCCCTTCAAGAAGCCTTTCGCTAAGTCTGTTCTTGTGGAATTGGCAAAGGGATATTTGGAAGCCCATAGACGGCTATGGTGAAAAAGGAAATATCTTCCGTTCAAAACTGGAAAGAAGCCTTCTGAAGAACTGATTTGTGTTCTGTTAATTCATCTCACAGAGTTACATCTTTCCCTTCAAGAAGCCTTTCGGTAAGGCTGTTCTTGTGGAATTGGCAAAGGGGTATTTGGAAGCCCATAGAGGGCTACGGTGAAAAAGGAAATATCTTCCGTTCCAAACTGGAAATAAGCTTTCTGAGAAACTGCTCTGTGTTCTGTTAATTCATCTCACAGAGTTACATCTTTCCCTTCAAGAAGACTATCGCTAAGGCTGTTCTTGTGGAATTGGCAAGGGGATATTTGGAAGCCCATAGAAGGCTACGGTGAAAAAGGAAATATCATGAAAACAAGCATTCTGAGAAATTGCTCTGTGTTCTGTTAATTCATCTCACAGAGTTACATCTTTCCCTTCAAGAAGCCTTTCGCTAATGCTGTTCTTGTGGAATTGGCAAAGGGATATTTGGAAGCCCTAGAGGGCTATGGTGAAAAAGGAAATATCTTCCATTCAAAACTGGGAAGAAGCTTTCTGAAGAACTGATCTGGGTTCTGTTAATTCAACTCACAGAGCTACATCTTTCCTTTCAAGAAGCCTTTCGCTAAGGCTGTTCTTGTGGAATTGGCAAAGGGATATTTGGAAGCCCGTAGAGGGCTATAGTGAAAAAGGAAATATCTTCTGTTCAAAACTGGAAAGAAGCTTTCAGAGAAACTGCTCTGTGTTCTGTTAATGCATCTCACAGGGTTACATCTTTCCCTTCAAGAAGCCTTTCGCTAAGGCTGTTCTTGTGGAATTGGCAAAGGGATATTTGGAAGCCCATAGAGGGCTATGGTGAAAAAGAAAATATCTTCCGTTCAAAACTGGAAATAAGCTTTCTGAAGAACTGATCTGTGTTCTGTTAATTCATCTCACAGAGTTACATCTTTCCCTTCAAGAGGCCTTTCGCTAAGGCTGTTCTTGCGGAATTGGCAAAGGGGTATTTGGAAGCCCATAGAGGGCTATGGTGAAAAAGGAAATATCTTCCGTTCAAAACTGGAAAGAAGCTTTCTGAGATACTGCTCTGTGTTCTGTTAATTGATCTCACAGAGTTACATCTTTCCCTTCAAGAAGCCTTTCGCTAAGGCTGTACTTGTGGAATTGGCAAAGGGATATTTGGAAGCCCATAGAGGGCTATGGTGAAAAGGAAATATCTTCCGTTCAAAACTGGAAAGAAGCTTTCTGAAGAACTGATCTGTGTTCTGTTAATTCATCTCACAGAGTTACATCTTTCCCTTCAAGAAGCCTTTCGCTAAGGCTGTTCATGTGGAATTGGCAAAGGGATATTTGGAAGCCCGTAGAGGGCTATAGTGAAAAAGGAAATATCTTCCGTTCAAAACTGGAAAGAAGCTTTCTGAGAAACTGCTCTGTGTTCTGTTAATTCATCTCACAGAGTTACATCTTTCCCTTCAAGAAGTCTTTCGCTAATGCTGTTCTTGTGGAATTGACAAAGGGATATTTGGAAGCCCTAGAAGGCTATGGTGAAAAAGGAAATATCTTCCATTCAAAAGTGGAAAGAAGCTTTCTGAAGAACTGATCTGTGTTATGTTAATTCATCTCACAGAGTTACATCTTTCCTTTCAAGAAGCCTTTCGCTAAGGCTGTTCTTGTGGAATTGGCAAAGGGATATTTGGAAGCCCGTAGAGGGCTATAGTGAAAAAGGAAATATCTTCTGTTCAAAAGTGGAAAGAATCTTTCAGAGAAACTGCTCTGTGTTCTGTTAATTCATCTCACAGAGTTACATCTTTCCCTTCAAGAAGCCTTTCACTAAGGCTGTTCTTGTGGAATTGGCAAAGAGATATTTGGAAGCCCATAGAAGGCTACGGTGAAAAAGGAAATATCTTCCGTTCAAAACGGGAAAGAAGCTTTCTGAGAAACTGCTCTGTGTTCTGTTAATTCATCTCAGAGAGATACATCTTTCACTTCAAGAAGCCTTTCGCTAAGGCTCTTCTTGTGGAATTGGCAAAGGGTATTTGGAAGCCCATAGAAGGCTACGGTGAAAAAGCAAATATCATGTAAATAAGCATTCTGAGAAACTGCTCTGTGTTCTGTTAATTCGTCTCACAGAGTTACATCTTTCCCTTCAAGAAGCCTTTCGCTAAGGCTGTTCTTGTGTAATTTGCAAAGAGATATTTGGAATCCCTTAGACGGCTACGGTGAAAAAGGAAATATCTTCCGTTCAAAACTGGAAAGAAGCTTTCTGAGAAACTGCTCTGTGTTCTGTTAATTCATCTCACAGAGTTACATCTTTCCCTTCAAGAAGCCTTTCGCTAAGGCTGTTCTTGTGGAATTGGCAAAGGGATATTTGGAAGCCCATAGAGGGCTATGATGAAAAAGGAAACATCTTCCGTTCAAAACTGGAAAGAAGCTTTCTGAAGAACTGATCTGTGTTCTGTTAATTCATCTCACAGAGTTACATCTTTCCCTTCAAGAAGCCTTTCGCTAAGGCTGTTCTTGTGGAATTGGCAAAGGGATATTTGGAAGCCCATAGAAGGCTACGGTGAAAAGGAAATATCTTCCGTTCAAAACTGGAAAGAAGCTTTCTGAGACACTGCTCTGTGTTCTGTTAATTCATCTCACAGAGTTACATCTTTCCTTCAAGAAGCCTTTCGCTAAGGCTGTTCTTGTGGAATTGCAAAGAGATATTTGGAATCCCATAGAGGGCTATGGTGAAAAGGAAATATCTTCTGTTCAAAACTGGAAAGAAGCTTTCTGAGAATCTGCTCTGTGTTCTCTTAATTCATCTCACAGAGTTACATCTTTCCTTCAAGAAGCCTTTCGCTAAGGCTGTTCTTGTGGAATTGGCAAAGGATATTTGGAAGCCCTAGAGGGCTATGGTGAAAAGGAAATATCTTCCATTCAAAACTGGAAAGAAGCTTTCTGAGAAACTGCTCTGTGTTCTGTTAATTCATCTCACAGAGTTACATCTTTCCTTCAAGAAGCCTTCGCTAAGGCTGTTCTTGTGGAATTGGCAAAGGATATTTGGAAGCCCGTAGAGGGCTATAGTGAAAAGGAAATATCTTCCGTTCAAAACTGGAAAGAATCTTTCTGAGAAACTGCTCTGTGTTGTGTTAATTCGTCTCACAGAGTTACATCTTTCCTTCAAGAAGCCTATCGCTAAGGCTCTTCTTGTGGAATTGGCAAAGGATATTTGAAGCCCATAGAGGGCTATGGTGAAAAGGAAATATCTTCTGCTCAAAACTGGAAAGAAGCTTTCTGAAGAACTGATCTGTGTTCTGTTAATTCATCTCACAGAGTTACATCTTTCCTTCAAAAGCCTTTCGCTAAGGCTGTTCTTGTGGAATTGGCAAAGGATATTTGGAAGCCCATGGAAGGCTACGGTGAAAAAGGAAATACCTTCCGAACAAAACTGGAAAGAAGCTTTCTGAGAAACTGCTCTGTGTTCTGTTAATTCACCTCACAGAGTTACATCTTTCCCTTCAAGAAGCCTTTCGCTAAGGCTGTTGTTGTGGAATTGGCAAAGGGTTATTTGGAAGCCCATAGAGGGCTATGGTGAAGAAGGAAGAATCTTCCGCTCAAAACTGGAAAGAAGCATTCTGAGAAACTGCTCTGTGTTCTGTTAATTCATCTCACAGAGTTACATCTTTCCCTTCAAGAAGCCTATCGCTAAGGCTGTTCTTCTGGAATCGGCAAAGGGATATATGGAAGCCCATAGAGGCTATAGTGAAAAGGAAATATCTTCCGTTCAAAACTGGAAAGAAGCTTTCTGAGAAACTGCTCTGTGTTCTGTTAATTCATCTAACAGAGTTACATCTTTCCTTCAAGAAGCCTTTAGCTAAGGCTGTTCTTGTGGAATTGGCAAAGGATATTTGGAAGCCCTTAGAAGGCTACGGTGAAAAGGAAATATCTTCCGCTCAAAACTGGAAAGAAGCATTCTGAGAAACTGCTCTGTGTTCTGTTAATTCATCTCACAGAGTTACATCTTTCCCTTCAAGAAGCCTTTCGCTAAGGCTGTTCTTGTGGAATTGGCAAAGGGATATATAGAAGCCCATAGAGGGCTATAGTGAAAAAGGAAATATCTTCTGTTCAAAACTGGAAAGAAGCTTTCTGAGAAACTGCTGTGTGTTCTGTTAATTCATCTCACAGAGTTACATCTTTCCTTTCAAGAAGCCTTTCGCTAAGGCTGTTCTTCTGGAATTGGCAAAGGGTAATTTGGAAGCCCGTAGAGGGCTATAGTGAAAAAGGAAATATCTTCTGTTCAAAACTGGAACGAAGCTTTCTGAGAAACTGCTCTGTGTTCTGTTAATTCATCTCACAGAGTTACATCTTTCCCTTCAAGAAGCCTTTCGCTAAGGCTGTTCTTGTGGAATTTGCAAAGGGATATTTGGAAGCCCATAGAAGGCTACGATGAAAAAGGAAATATCTTCCGTACAAAACTGTGAAGAAGCTTTCTGAGAAACTGCTCTGTGTTCTGTTAATTCATCTCACAGAGTTACATCTTTCCTTCAAGAAGCCTTTCGCTAAGGCTGTTCTTGTGGAATTGCAAAGAGATATTTGGAAGCCCATAGAGGCTACGGTGAAAAAGGAAATATCTTCCGTTCAAAACTGGAAAGAAGCTTTCTGAGAAACTGCTCTGTGTTCTGTTAATTCACCTCACAGAGTTACATCTTTCCTTCAAGAAGCCTTTAGCTAAGGCTGTTCTTGTGGAATTAGCAAAGGATATTTGGAAGCCCATAGAGGGCTATGGTGAAAAAGGAAATATCTTCCGTTCAAAACTGGAAAGAAGCTTTCTGAAGAACTGATCTGTGTTCTGTTAATGCATCTCACAGAGTTACATCTTTCCTTCAAGAAGCCTTTCGCTAAGGCTGTTCTTGTGGAATTGCAAAGAGATATTTGGAATCCCAGGAGGGCTAAGGTGAAGAAGGAAGTATCTTTCGTTCAAAACTGGAAAGAAGCTTTCTGAGAAACTGCTCTGTGTTCTGTTAATTCATCTCACCGAGTTACATCTTTTCCTTCAAGAAGGCTATCGCTAAGGCTGTTCTTCTGGAATTGGCAAAGGATATATGGAAGCCCATAGAGGGCTATAGTGAAAAGGACATATCTTCCGTTCAAAACTGGAAAGAAGCTTTCTGAGAAACTGCTCTGTGTTCTGTTAATTCATCTCAAAGAGTTACATCTTTCCCTTCAAGAAGCCTTTCGCTAAGGCTGTTGTTGTGGAATTGGCAAAGGAATATTTGGAAGCTCATAGAGGGCTATGGTGAAGAAGGAAATATCTTCCGCTCAAAGCTGGAAAGAAGCTTTCTGAGAAACTGCTCTGTGTTCTGTTAATTCATCTCACAGAGTTACATCTTTCCCTTCAAGAAGCCTATCGCTCAGGCTGTTCTTCTGGAATCGGCAAAGGGATATATGGAAGCCCATAGAGGGCTATAGTGAAAAAGGATATATCTTCCGTTCAAAACTGGAAATAAGCTTTCTGAGAAACTGCTCTGTGTTCTGTTAATTCATCTCACAGAGTTACATCTTTCCCTTCAAGAAGCCTTTCGCTAAGGCTGTTCTTGTGGAATTGGCAAAGGGATATTTGGAAGCCCTTAGAAGGCTACGGTGAAAAGGAAATATCTTCCGTACAAAACTGGAAAGAAGCTTTCTGAAACTGCTCTGTGTTCTGTTAATTCATCTCACAGGTTACATCTTTCCTTCAAGAAGCCTTTCGCTAAGGCTGTTCTTGTGGAATTGCAAAGGGATATTTGGAAGCCCATAGAGGCTACGGTGAAAAGGAAATATCTTCCGTTCAAAACTGGAAAGAAGCTTTCTGAGAAACTGCTCTGTGTTCTGTTAATTCATCTCACAGAGTTACATCTTTCCTTCAAGCCTTTCGCTAAGGCTGTTCTTGTGGAATTGCAAAGAGATATTTGGAATCCCAGGAGGGCTATGGTGAAAAAGGAAATATCTTCCGTTCAAAACTGGAAAGAAGCTTTCTGAGAAACTGCTCTGTGTTGTGTTAATTCACCTCACAGAGTTACATCTTTCCTTCAAAAGCCTTTCGCTAAGGCTGTTCTTGTGGAATTGGCAAAGGGATATTTGGAAGCCCATAGAGGGCTATGGTGAAAAAGGAAATATCTTCCGTTCAAAACTGGAAAGAAGCTTTCTGAAGAACTGATCTGTGTTCTGTTAATTCATCTCACAGGTTACATCTTTCCTTCAAGAAGCCTTTCGCTAAGGCTGTTCTTGTGGAATTAGCAAAGGGATATTTGGAAGCCCATAGAGGCTACGGTGAAAAGGAAATATCTTCCGTTCAAAACTGGAAGAAGCTTTCTGAGACACTGCTCTGTGTTCTGTTAATTCATCTCACAGAGTTACATCTTTCCCTTCAAAAGCCTTTCGCTAAGGCTGTTCTTGTGGAATTGCAAAGAGATATTTGGAATCCCAGGGAGGCTATGGTGAAAAAGGAAATATCTTCTGTTCAAAACTGGAAAAAGCTTTCTGAGAATCTGCTCTGTGTTCTCTTAATTCATCTCACAGGTTACATCTTTCCTTCAAGAAGCCTTTCGCTAAGGCTGTTCTTGTGGAATTGGCAAAGGGATATTTGGAAGCCCATAGAAGGCTACGGTGAAAAAGGAAATATCTTCCATTCAAAACTGGAAAGAAGCATTCTGAGAAACTGCTCTGTGTTCTGTTAATTCATCTCACAGAGTTACATCTTTCCTTCAAGAAGCCTTTCGCTAAGGCTGTTCTTGTGGAATTAGCAAAGGGATATTTGAAGCCCATAGAGGCTATGGTGAAAAAGGAAATATCTTCCGTTCAAAACTGGAAAGAAGCTTTCTGAAGAACTGCTCTGTGTTCTGTTAATTCATCTCACAGAGTTACATCTTTCCTTCAAGAAGCCTTTCGCTAAGGCTGTTCTTGTGGAATTAGCAAAGGATATTTGGAAGCCCATAGAGGCTATGGTGAAAAAGGAAATATCTTCCGTTCAAAACTGGAAAAAGCTTTCTGAGAAACTGCTCTGTGTTCTGTTAATTCATCTCACAGAGTTACATCTTTCCCTTCAAAAGCCTTTCGCTAAGGCTGTTCTTGTGGAATTAGCAAAGGGATATTTGGAAGCCCATAGAGGCTATGGTGAAGAAGGAAATATCTTCCGTTCAAAACTGGAAAGAAGCTTTCTGAGAAACTGCTCTGTGTTCTGTTAATTCATCTCACAGAGTTACATCTTTCCTTCAAGAAGCCTATCGCTAAGGCTGTTCTTCTGGAATTGGCAAAGGATATTTGGAAGCCCATAGAGGCTATAGTGAAAAGGACATATCTTCCGTTCAAAACTGGAAAGAAGCTTTCTGAGAAACTGCTCTGTGTTCTGTTAATTCATCTCACAGAGTTACATCTTTCCCTTCAAAAGCCTTTCGCTAAGGCTGTTGTTGTGGAATTGGCAAAGGATATTTGGAAGCCCATAGAGGCTATGGTGAAAAAGGAAATATCTTCCGTTCAAAACTGGAAAGAAGCTTTCTGAGAAACTGCTCTGTGTTCTGTTAATTCATCTCACAGGTTACATCTTTCCTTCAAGAAGCCTTTCGCTAAGGCTGTTCTTCTGGAATTGGCAAAGGGATATTTGGAAGCCCATAGAGGCTATAGTGAAAAGGAAATATCTTCCGTTCAAAACTGGAAATAAGCTTTCTGAAACTGCTCTGTGTTCTGTTAATTCATCTCACAGAGTTACATCTTTCCCTTCAAAAGCCTTTCGCTAAGGCTGTTCTTGTGGAATTGCAAAGGGATATTTGGAAGCCCTTAGAAGGCTACGGTGAAAAAGGAAATATCTTCGTTCAAAACTGGAAAGAAGCTTTCTGAGAAACTGATCTGTGTTCTGTTAATTCATCTCACAGAGTTACATCTTTCCTTCAAGAAGCCTTTCGCTAAGGCTGTTCTTGTGGAATTGGCAAAGGGATATTTGGAAGCCCATAGAGGGCTACGGTGAAAAAGGAAATATCTTCCGTCCAAAATGGAAAGAAGCTTTCTGAGACACTGCTCTGTGTTCTGTTAATTCATCTCACAGAGTTACATCTTTCCCTTCAAGAAGCCTTTCGCTAAGGCTGTTCTTGTGGAATTTGCAAAGAGATATTTGGAATCCCAGGGAGGGCTATGGTGAAAAAGGAAATATCTTCCGTTCAAAACTGGAAAGAAGCTTTCTGAGAAACTGCTCTGTGTTCTGTTAATTCATCTCACAGAGTTACATCTTTCCCTTCAAGAAGCCTTTCGCTAAGGCTGTTCTTGTGGAATTGGCAAAGGGATATTTGGAAGCCCATAGAGGGCTATGGTGAAAAAGGAAATATCTTCCGTTCAAAACTGGAAAGAAGCTTTCTGAAGAACTGATCTGTGTTCTGTTAATTCATCTCACAGAGTTACATCTTTCCTTCAAAAGCCATTCGCTAAGGCTGTTCTTGTGGAATTGGCAAAGGGATATTTGGAAGCCCATAGAAGGCTACGGTGAAAAAGGAAATATCTTCCGTACAAAACTGGAAAGAAGCTTTCTGAGACACTGCTCTGTGTTCTGTTAATTCATCTCACAGAGTTACATCTTTCCCTTCAAGAAGCCTTTCGCTAAGGCTGTTCTTGTGGAATTTGCAAAGAGATATTTGGAATCCCAGGGAGGGCTATGGTGAAAAAGGAAATATCTTCTGTTCAAAACTGGAAAGAAGCTTTCTGAGAATCTGCTCTGTGTTCTCTTAATTCATCTCACAGAGTTACATCTTTCCCTTCAAGAAGCCTTTCGCTAAGGCTGTTCTTGTGGAATTGGCAAAGGATATTTGGAAGCCCATAGGAGGCTACGGTGAAAAGGAAATATCTTCCGTCAAAACTGGAAAGAAGCATTCTGAGAAACTGCTCTGTGTTCTGTTAATTCATCTCACAGAGTTACATCTTTCCTTCAAGAAGCCTATCGCTAAGGCTCTTCTTGTGGAATTGGCAAAGGATATTTGAAGCCCATAGAGGGCTATGGTGAAAAGGAAATATCTTCCGTTCAAAACTGGAAAGAAGCTTTCTGAAGAACTGATCTGTGTTCTGTTAATGCATCTCACAGAGTTACATCTTTCCTTCAAGAAGCCTTTCGCTAAGGCTGTTCTTGTGGAATTGCAAAGAGATATTTGGAATCCCAGGAGGGCTATGGTGAAAAGGAAATATCTTCCGCTCAAAACTGAAAGAAGCTTTCTGAGAAACTGCTCTGTGTTCTGTTAATTCATCTCACAGAGTTACATCTTTCCTTCAAGAAGCCTTTCGCTAAGGCTGTTGTTGTGGAATTGGCAAAGGATATTTGGAAGCCCATAGAGGGCTACGGTGAAAAGGAAATATCTTCCGTTCAAAACTGGAAAGAAGCTTTCTGAGAAACTGCTCTGTGTTCTGTTAATTCATCTCACAGAGTTACATCTTTCCTTCAAGAAGGCTATCGCTAAGGCTGTTCTTCTGGAATTGGCAAAGGATATATGGAAGCCCATAGAGGGCTATAGTGAAAAAGGAAATATCTTCCGTTCAAAACTGGAAAGAAGCTTTCTGAGAAACTGCTCTGTGTTCTGTTAATTCATCTCACAGGTTACATCTTTCCTTCAAGAAGCCTTTCGCTAAGGCTGTTGTTGTGGAATTGGCAAAGGAATATTTGGAAGCTCATAGAGGGCTATGGTGAAGAAGGAAATATCTTCCGCTCAAAACTGGAAAGAAGCTTTCTGAGAAACTGCTCTGTGTTCTGTTAATTCATCTCACAGAGTTACATCTTTCCTTCAAAGCCTTTCGCTAAGGCTGTTCTTCTGGAATCGGCAAAGGGATATATGGAAGCCCATAGAGGGCTATAGTGAAAAAGGATATATCTTCCGTTCAAAACTGGAAATAAGCTTTCTGAGAAACTGCTCTGTGTTCTGTTAATTCATCTCACAGAGTTACATCTTTCCCTTCAAGAAGCCTTTCGCTAAGGCTGTTCTTGTGGAATTGGCAAAGGGATATTTGGAAGCCCTTAGAAGGCTACGGTGAAAAGGAAATATCTTCCGTACAAAACTGGAAAGAAGCATTCTGAGAAACTGTTCTGTGTTCTGTTAATTCATCTCACAGAGTTACATCTTTCCTTCAAGAAGCCTTTCGCTAAGGCTGTTCTTGTGGAATTGGCAAAGGGATATTTGGAAGCCCTTAGAAGGCTACGGTGAAAAAGGAAATATCTCCGTACTAAACTTGAAAGAAGCATTCTGAGAAACTGTTCTGTGTTCTGTTAATTCATCTCACAGAGTTACATCTTTCCCTTCAAGAAGCCTTTCGCTAAGGCTGTTCTTGTGTAATTGGCAAAGGGATATTTGGAAGCCCATAGAAGGCTACGGTGAAAAAGGAAATATCTTCCGTACAAAACTGGAAAGCAGCTTTCTGAGACACTGCTCTGTGTTCTGTTAATTCATCTCACAGAGTTACATCTTTCCGTTCAAGAAGCCTTTCGCTAAGGCTGTTCTTGTGGAATTTGCAAAGAGATATTTGGAATCCCAGGGAGGGCTATGGTGAAAAAGGAAATATGTGCCGTTCAAAACTGGAAAGAAGCTTTCTGAGAAACTGCTCTGTGTTGTGTTAATCCACCTCACAGAGTTACATCTTTCCCTTCAAGAAGCCTTTCGCTAAGGCTGTTCTTGTGGAATTGGCAAAGGGATATTTGGAAGCCCATAGAGGGCTGTGGTGAAAAAGGAAATATCTTCCGTTCAAAACTAGAAAGAAGCTTTCTGAAGAACTGATCTGTGTTCTGTTAATTCATCTCACAGAGTTACATCTTTCCCTTCAAGAAGCCTTTCGCTAAGGCTGTTCTTGTGGAATTGGCAAAGGGATATTTGGAAGCCCATAGAAGGCTACGGTGAAAAGGAAATATCTTCCGACAAAACTGGAAAGAAGCTTTCTGAGACACTGCTCTGTGTTCTGTTAATTCATCTCACAGAGTTACATCTTTCCCTTCAAAGCCTTTCGCTAAGGCTGTTCTTGTGGAATTTGCAAAGAGATATTTGGAATCCCAGGAGGGCTATGGTGAAAAGGAAATATCTTCTGTTCAAAACTGGAAAGAAGCTTTCTGAGAATCTGCTCTGTGTTCTCTTAATTCATCTCACAGAGTTACATCTTTCCTTCAAGAAGCCTTTCGCTAAGGCTGTTCTTGTGGAATTGGCAAAGGATATTTGGAAGCCCATAGAGGGCTATGGTGAAAAAGGAAATATCTTCCGTCAAAACTGGAAAGAAGCTTTCTGAAGAACTGATCTGTGTTCTGTTAATTCATCTCACAGAGTTACATCTTTCCTTCAAGAAGCCTTTCGCTAAGGCTGTTCTTGTGGAATTGGCAAAGGATATTTGGAAGCCCATAGAAGGCTACGGTGAAAAGGAAATATCTTCCGTCAAAACTGGAAAGAAGCTTTCTGAGACACTGCTCTGTGTTCTGTTAATTCATCTCACAGAGTTACATCTTTCCTTCAAGAAGCCTTTCGCTAAGGCTGTTCTTGTGGAATTTGCAAAGAGATATTTGGAATCCCAGGAGGGCTATGGTGAAAAAGGAAATATCTTCTGTTCAAAACTGGAAAGAAGCTTTCTGAGAATCTGCTCTGTGTTCTCTTAATTCATCTCACAGAGTTACATCTTTCCTTCAAGAAGCCTTTCGCTAAGGCTGTTCTTGTGGAATTGGCAAAGGATATTTGGAAGCCCGTAGAGGGCTATGGTGAAAAAGGAAATATCTTCCGTTCAAAACTGGAAAGAAGCTTGAGAAACTGCTCTGTGTTCTGTTAATTCATCTCACAGAGTTACATCTTTCCCTTCAAGAAGCCTTCGCTAAGGCTGTTCTTGTGGAATTGGCAAAGGATATTTGGAAGCCCGTAGAGGGCTATAGTGAAAAGGAAATATCTTCCGTCAAAACTGGAAAGAAGCTTTCTGAGAAACTGCTCTGTGTTCTGTTAATTCATCTCACAGAGTTACATCTTTCCTTCAAAGCCTTTCGCTAAGGCTCTTCTTGTGGAATTGGCAAAGGATATTTGAAGCCCATAGAGGGCTATGGTGAAAAAGGAAATATCTTCTGCTCAAAACTGGAAAGAAGCTTTCTGAAGAACTGATCTGTGTTCTGTTAATTCATCTCACAGAGTTACATCTTTCCCTTCAAGAAGCCTTTCGCTAAGGCTGTTCTTGTGGAATTGGCAAAGGGATATTTGGAAGCCCATAGAAGGCTACGGTGAAAAAGGAAATATCTTCCGTACAAAACTGGAAAGAAGCTTTCTGAGAAACTGCTCTGTGTTCTGTTAATTCACCTCACAGAGTTACATCTTTCCCTTCAAGAAGCCTTTCGCTAAGGCTGTTCTTGTGGAATTGGCAAAGGATATTTGGAAGCCCATAGAGGGCTGTGGTGAAAAAGGAAATATCTTCCGTTCAAAACTGGAAAGAAGCTTTCTGAAGAACTGATCTGTGTTCTGTTAATTCATCTCACAGAGTTACATCTTTCCCTTCAAGAAGCCTTTCGCTAAGGCTGTTCTTGTGGAATTGGCAAAGGGATATTTGGAAGCCCATAGAAGGCTACGGTGAAAAAGGAAATATCTTCCGTACAAAACTGGAAAGAAGCTTTCTGAGACACTGCTCTGTGTTCTGTTAATTCATCTCACAGAGTTACATCTTTCCGTTCAAGAAGCCTTTCGCTAAGGCTGTTCTTGTGGAATTTGCAAAGAGATATTTGGAATCCCAGGGAGGGCTATGGTGAAAAAGGAAATATCTTCTGTTCAAAACTGGAAAGAAGCTTTCTGAGAATCTGCTCTGTGTTCTCTTAATTCATCTCACAGAGTTACATCTTTCCCTTCAAGAAGCCTTTCGCTAAGGCTGTTCTTGTGGAATTGGCAAAGGGATATTTGGAAGCCCATAGGAGGCTACGGTGAAAAAGGAAATATCTTCCGTACAAAACTGGAAAGAAGCATTCTGAGAAACTGCTCTGTGTTCTGTTAATTCATCTCACAGAGTTACATCTTTCCCTTCAAGAAGCCTATCGCTAAGGCTCTTCTTGTGGAATTGGCAAAGGGATATTTCGAAGCCCATAGAGGGCTATGGTGAAAAAGGAAATATCTTCCGTTCAAAACTGGAAAGAAGCTTTCTGAAGAACTGATCTGTGTTCTGTTAATGCATCTCACAGAGTTACATCTTTCCCTTCAAGAAGCCTTTCGCTAAGGCTGTTCTTGTGGAATTTGCAAAGAGATATTTGGAAGCCCATAGAGGGCTATGGTGAAAAAGGAAATATCTTCCGTTCAAAACTGGAAAGAAGCTTTCTGAAGAACTGATCTGTGTTCTGTTAATTCATCTCACAGAGTTACATCTTTCCTTCAAGAAGCCTTCGCTAAGGCTGTTCTTGTGGAATTGGCAAAGGATATTTGGAAGCCCATAGAGGGCTATGGTGAAGAAGGAAATATCTTCCGCTCAAAACTGGAAAGAAGCTTTCTGAGAAACTGCTCTGTGTTCTGTTAATTCATCTCACAGAGTTACATCTTTCCTTCAAGAAGCCTATCGCTAAGGCTGTTCTTCTGGAATTGGCAAAGGATATATGGAAGCCCATAGAGGGCTATAGTGAAAAGGACATATCTTCCGTTCAAAACTGGAAAGAAGCTTTCTGAGAAACTGCTCTGTGTTCTGTTAATTCATCTCAAAGAGTTACATCTTTCCCTTCAAGAAGCCTTTCGCTAAGGCTGTTGTTGTGGAATTGGCAAAGGAATATTTGGAAGCTCATAGAGGGCTATGGTGAAGAAGGAAATATCTTCCGCTCAAAGCTGGAAAGAAGCTTTCTGAGAAACTGCTCTGTGTTCTGTTAATTCATCTCACAGAGTTACATCTTTCCTTCAAAGCCTTTCGCTAAGGCTGTTCTTCTGGAATCGGCAAAGGATATATGGAAGCCCATAGAGGGCTATAGTGAAAAGGAAATATCTTCCGTTCAAAACTGGAAATAAGCTTTCTGAGAAACTGCTCTGTGTTCTGTTAATTCATCTCACAGAGTTACATCTTTCCCTTCAAGAAGCCTTTCGCTAAGGCTGTTCTTGTGGAATTGGCAAAGGGATATTTGGAAGCCCTTAGAAGGTTACGGTGAAAAAGGAAATATCTCCCGTACTAAACTTGAAAGAAGCATTCTGAGAAACTGTTCTGTGTTCTGTTAATTCATCTCACAGAGTTACATCTTTCCCTTCAAGAAGCCTTTCGCTAAGGCTGTTCTTGTGTAATTGGCAAAGCGATATTTGGAAGCCCATAGAAGGCTACGGTGAAAAAGGAAATATCTTCCGTACAAAACTGGAAAGCAGCTTTCTGAGACACTGCTCTGTGTTCTGTTAATTCATCTCACAGAGTTACATCTTTCCGTTCAAGAAGCCTTTCGCTAAGGCTGTTCTTGTGGAATTTGCAAAGAGATATTTGGAATCCCAGGGAGGGCTATGGTGAAAAAGGAAATATCTTCTGTTCAAAACTGGAAAGAAGCTTTCTGAGAATCTGCTCTGTGTTCTCTTAATTCATCTCACAGAGTTACATCTTTCCCTTCAAGAAGCCTTTCGCTAAGGCTGTTCTTGTGGAATTGACAAAGGGATATTTGGAAGCCCGTAGAGGGCTATGGTGAAAAAGGAAATATCTTCCGTTCTAAACTGGAAAGAAGCTTTCTGAGAAACTGCTCTGTGTTCTGTTAATTCATCTCACAGAGTTACATCTTTCGCTTCTAGAAGCCTTTCGCTAAGGCTGTTCTTGTGGAATTGGCAAAGGGATATTTGGAACCCCGTAGAGGGCTATAGTGAAAAAGGAAATACCTTCCGTTCAAAACTGGAAAGAATCTTTCTGAGAAACTGCTCTGTGTTCTGTTAATTCATCTCACAGAGTTACATCTTTCCCTTCAAGAAGCCTATCGCTAAGGCTCTTCTTGTGGAATTGGCAAAGGGATATTTCGAAGCCCATAGAGGGCTATGGTGAAAAAGGAAATATCTTCTGCTCAAAACTGGAAAGAAGCTTTCTGAAGAACTGATCTGTGTTCTGTTAATTCATATCACAGAGTTACATCTTTCCCTTCAAGAAGCCATTCGCTAAGGCTGTTCTTGTGGAATTGGCAAAGGGATATTTGGAAGCCCATAGAAGGCTACGGTGAAAAAGGAAATACCTTCCGAACAAAACTGGAAAGATGCTTTCTGAGAAACTGCTCTGTGTTCTGTTAATTCACCTCACAGAGTTACATCTTTCCCTTCAAGAAGCCTTTCGCTAAGGTTGTTGATGTGGAATTGGCAAAGGGTTATTTGGAAGCCCATAGAGGGCTATGGTGAAGAAGGAAGAATCTTCCGCTCAAAACTGGAAAGAAGCATTCTGAGAAACTGCTCTGTGTTCTGTTAATTCATCTCACAGAGTTACATCTTTCCCTTCAAGAAGCCTATCGCTAAGGCTGTTCTTCTGGAATCGGCAAAGGGATATATGGAAGCCCATAGAGGGCTATATTGAAAAAGGACAATCTTCCGTTTAAAACTGGAAATAAGCTTTCTGAGAAGCTGCTCTGTGTTCTGTTAATTCAACTCACAGAAATACATCTTTCCCATCAAGAAGCCTTTAGCTAAGGCTGTTCTTGTGGAATTGGCAAAGGGATATTTGGAAGCCCTTAGAAGGCTACGGTGAAAAAGGAAATATCTCCCGTACCAAACTTGAAAGAAGCATTCTGAGAAACTGCTCTGTGTTCTGTTAATTCATCTCACAGAGTTACATCTTTCCCTTCAAGAAGCCTTTCGCTAAGGCTGTTCTTGTGGAATTGGCAAAGGGATATATAGAAGCCCATAGAGGGCTATAGTGAAAAAGGAAATATCTTCTGTTCAAAACTGGAAAGAAGCTTTGTGAGAAACTGCTGTGTGTTCTGTTAATTCATCTCACAGAGTTATATCTTTCCTTTCAAGAAGCCTTTCGCTAAGGCTGTTCTTCTGGAATTGGCAAAGGGTAATTTGGAAGCCCGTAGAGGGCTATAGTGAAAAAGGAGATATCTTCTGTTCAAAACTGGAACGAAGCTTTCTGAGAAACTGCTCTGTGTTCTGTTAATTCATCTCACAGAGTTACATCTTTCCCTTCAAGAAGCCTTTCGCTAAGGCTGTTCTTGTGGAATTGCAAAGAGATATTTGGAATCCCATAGTGGGCTACGGTGAAAAGGAAATATCTGCCGTTCAAAACTGGAAAGAAGCTTTCTGAGAAACTGCTGTGTGTTCTGTTAATTCATCTCACAGAGTTACATCTTTCCTTTCAAGAAGCCTTTCGCTAAGGCTGTTCTTCTGGAATTGGCAAAGGGTAATTTGGAAGCCCGTAGAGGGCTATAGTGAAAAAGGAGATATCTTCTGTTCAAAACTGGAACGAAGCTTTCTGAGAAACTGCTCTGTGTTCTGTTAATTCATCTCACAGAGTTACATCTTTCCCTTCAAGAAGCCTTTCGCTAAGGCTGTTCTTGTGGAATTTGCAAAGGGATATTTGGAAGCCCATAGAAGGCTACGGTGAAAAAGGAAATATCTTCCGTACAAAACTGGAAAGAAGCTTTCTGAGAAACTGCTCTGTGTTCTGTTAATTCATCTCACAGAGTTACATCTTTCCCTTCAAGAAGCCTTTCGCTAAGGCTGTTCTTGTGGAATTTGCAAAGAGATATTTGGAATCCCATAGTGGGCTACGGTGAAAAAGGAAATATCTGCCGTTCAAAACTGGAAAGAAGCTTTCTGAGAAACTGCTCTGTGTTCTGTTAATTCACCTCACAGAGTTACATCTTTCCCTTCAAGAAGCCTTTCGCTAAGGCTGTTCTTGTGGAATTGGCAAAGGGATATTTGGAAGCCCATAGAAGGCTCCGGTGAAAAAGGAAATATCTTCCGTAGAAAACTGGAAAGAAGCTTGAGAAACTGCTCTGTGTTCTGTTAATTCATCTCACAGAGTTATATCTTTCCCTTCAAGAAACCTTTCGCTAAAGCTGTTCTTGTGGAATTTGCAAAGAGATATTTGGAATCCCATAGAGGGCTACGGTGAAAAAGGAAATATCTGCCGTTCAAAACTGGAAAGAAGCTTTCTGAGAAACTGATCTGTGTTCTGTTAGTTGACCTCAGAGAGTTACATCTTTCCCTTCAAGAAGCCTTTCGCTAAGGCTGTTCTTGTGGAATTGGCAAAGGGATATTTGGAAGCCCATAGAGGGCTGTGGTGAAAAAGGAAATATCTTCAGTTCAAAACTGGAAAGAAGCTTTCTGAAGAACTGATCTGTGTTCTGTTAATTCATCTCACAGAGTTACATCTTTCCCTTCAAGAAGCCTTTCGCTAAGGCTGTTCTTGTGGAATTGGCAAAGGGAAATTTGGAAGCCCATAGAAGGCTACGGTGAAAAAGGAAATATCTTCCTTACAAAACTGGAAAGAAGCTTTCTGAGACACTGCTCTGTGTTCTGTTAATTCATCTCACCGAGTTACATCTTTCCGCTCAAGAAGCCTTTCGCTAAGGCTGTTCTTGTGGAATTTGCAAAGAGATATTTGGAATCCCAGGGAGGGCTATGTGAAAAAGGAAATATCTTCCATTCAAAACTGGAAAGAAGCTTTCTGAGAAACTGCTCTGTGTTCTGTTAATTCATCTCACAGAGTTACATCTTTCCCTTCAAGAAGCCTTTCGCTAAGGCTGTTCTTGTGGAATTGGCAAAGGAATATTTGGAAGCCCATAGAGGGCTATGGTGAAAAGGAAATATCTTCCGTTCAAAACTGGAAAGAAGCTTGAGAAACTGCTCTGTGTTCTGTTAATTCATCTCACAGAGTTACATCTTTCCCTTCAAGAAGCCTTCGCTAAGGCTGTTCTTGTTGAATTGGCAAAGGATATTTGGAAGCCCATAGAGGGCTATAGTGAAAAGGACATATCTTCCTTTCAAAACTGGAAAGAAGCTTTCTGAGAAACTGCTCTGTGTTCTGTTAATTCATCTCACAGAGTTACATCTTTCCTTCAAGAAGCCTTTCGCTAAGGCTGTTCTTGTGGAATTGGCAAAGGATATTTGGAAGCCCATAGAAGGCTACGGTGAAAAGGATATATCTTCCGCACAAAACTGGAAAGAAGCTTTCTGAGAAACTGCTCTGTGTTCTGTTAATTCATCTCACAGAGTTACATCTTTCCTTCAAGAAGCCTTTCGCTAAGGCTGTTCTTGTGGAATTGGCAAAGGAATATTTGGAAGCCCATAGAGGGCTATGGTGAAAAGGAAATATCTTCCGTTCAAAACTGGAAAGAAGCTTTCTGAGAAACTGCTCTGTGTTCTGTTAATTCATCTCACAGAGTTACATCTTTCCTTCAAGAAGCCTATCGCTAAGGCTGTTCTTGTTGAATTGGTAAAGGATATATGGAAACCCATAGAGGGCTATAGTGAAAAGGACATATCTTCCTTTCAAAACTGGAAAGAAGCTTTCTGAGAAACTGCTCTGTGTTCTGTTAATTCATCTCACAGAGTTACATCTTTCCTTCAAGAAGCCTTTCGCTAAGGCTGTTCTTGTGGAATTGCAAAGGATATTTGGAAGCCCATAGAAGGCTACGGTGAAAAGGATATATCTTCCGTTCAAAACTGGAAAGAAGCTTTCTGAGAAACTGCTCTGTGTTCTGTTAATTCATCTCACAGAGTTACATCTTTCCTTCAAGAAGCCTTCGCTAAGGCTGTTCTTGTGGAATTGGCAAAGGATATTTGGAAGCCCATAGGGCTATGGTGAAAAGGAAATATCTTCCGTTCAAAACTGGAAAGAAGCTTTCTGAGAAACTGCTCTGTGTTCTGTTAATTCATCTCACAGAGTTACATCTTTCCTTCAAGAAGCCTATCGCTAAGGCTGTTCTTGTGGAACTGGCAAAGGATATATGGAAGCCCATAGAGGGCTATAGTGAAAAGGAAATATCTTCCGCTCAAAACTGGAAAGAAGCTTTCTGAGACACTGCTCTGTGTTCTGTTAATTCATCTCACAGAGTTACATCTTTCCTTCAAGAAGCCTTTCGCTAAGGCTGTTCTTGTGAATTGGCAAAGGATATTTGGAAGCCCATAGAAGGCTACGGTGAAAAGGAAATATCTTCCGTACAAAACTGGAAAGAAGCATTCTGAGAAACTGCTCTGTGTTCTGTTAATTCATCTCACAGAGTTACATCTTTCCTTCAAGAAGCCTTTCGCTAAGGCTGTTCTTGTGGAATTGGCAAAGGATATTTGGAAGCCCATAGGGCTATGGTGAAAAGGAAATATCTTCCGCTCAAAACTGGAAATAAGCTTTCTGAGAAACTGCTCTGTGTTGTGTTAATTCATCTCACAGAGTTACATGTTTCCTTCAAGAAGCCTTTCGCTAAGGCTGTTCTTGTGGAATTGGCAAAGGATATTTGAAAGCCCATAGAAGGCTACGGTGAAAAGGAAATATCTTCCGTCAAAACTGGAAAGAAGCTTTCTGAGAAAATGCTCTGTGTTCTGTTAATTCATCTCACAGAGTTACATCTTTCCTTCAAAGCCTTTCGCTAAGGCTGTTCTTGTGGAATTGGCAAAGGATATTTGGAACCCCATAGAGGGCTATGGTGAAAAGGAAATATCTTCCGTTCACAACTGGAAAGAAGCTTTCTGAGAAACTGCTCTGTGTTCTGTTAATTCATCTCACAGAGTTACATCTTTCCCTTCAAGAAGCCTATCGCTAAGTGTGTTCTTGTGGAATTGGCAAAGGGATATTTGGAAGCCCATAGAGGGCTATGGTGACAAAGGAAATATCTTCCGTTCAAAACTGGAAAGAAGCTTTCTGAGAAACTGCTCTGTGTTCTGGTAATTCATCTCAAAGAGTTACGTCTTTCCCTTCAAGAACACTTTCGCTAAGGCTGTTCTTGTGGAATTGGCAAAGGGATATTTGGAAGCCCATTGAGGGCTATGGTGAAGAAGGAAATATCTTCCGTTCAAAATTGGAAAGAAGCTTTCTGAGAAACTGCTCTGTGTTCTGCTAATTCATCTCACAGAGTTACATCTTTCCCTTCAAGAAGCCTATCGCTAAGGCTGTTCTTCTGGAATTGGCAAAGGGATATATGGAAACCCATAGAGGACTATAGTGAAAAAGGACATATCTTCCGTTCACAACTGGAAAGAAGCTTTCTGAGAAACTGCTCTGTGTTCTGTTAATTCATCTCACAGAGTTACATCTTTCCCTTCAAGAAGCCTTTCGCTAAGGCTCTTCTTGTGGAATTGGCAAAGGGATATTTGGAAGCCCATAGAGGGCTATGGTGAAAAAGGAAATATCTTCCGTTCAAAACTGGAAGAAGCTTTCTGAGAAACTGCTCTGTGTTCTGTTAATTCATCTCACAGAGTTACATCTTTCCTTCAAGAAGCCTTTCGCTAAGGCTGTTCTTGTGGAATTGGCAAAGGATATTTGGAAGCCCATAGAGGGCTATGGTGAAAAGGAAATATCTTCCGTTCAAAACTGGAAAGAAGCTTTCTGAGAAACTGCTCTGTGTTCTGTTAATTCATCTCACAGAGTTACATCTTTCCTTCAAGAAGCCTTTCGCTAAGGCTGTTCTTGTGGAATTGGCAAAGAGATATTTGGAATCCCATAGAGGGCTATAGTGAAAAGGAAATATCTTCCGCTCAAAACTGGAAAGAAGCTTTCTGAGAAACTGCTCTGTGTTCTGTTAATTCATCTCACAGAGTTACATCTTTCCTTCAAGAAGCCTTTCGCTAAGGCTGTTCTTGTGGAATTGGCAAAGGATATTTGGAAGCCCATAGAGGCTATGGTGAAAAGGAAATATCTTCCGTACAAAACTGGAAAGAAGCTTTCTGAGAAACTGCTCTGTGTTCTGTTAATTCATCTCACAGAGTTACATCTTTCCTTCAAGAAGCCTTCGCTAAGGCTGTTCTTGTGGAATTTGCAAAGAGATATTTGGAATCCCAGGGAGGGCTATGGTGAAAAGGAAATATCTTCCGTTCAAAACTGGAAAGAAGCTTTCTGAGAAACTGCTCTGTGTTCTGTTAATTCACCTCACAGAGTTACATCTTTCCTTCAAGCCTTTCGCTAAGGCTGTTCTTGTGGAATTGGCAAAGGATATTTGGAAGCCCATAGAGGCTATGGTGAAAAGGAAATATCTTCCGTTCAAAACTGGAAAGAAGCTTTCTGAAGAACTGATCTGTGTTCTGTTAATTCATCTCACAGAGTTACATCTTTCCTTCAAGAAGCCTTTCGCTAAGGCTGTTCTTGTGGAATTGGCAAAGGATATTTGGAAGCCCATAGAAGGCTACGGTGAAAAGGAAATATCTTCCGCTCAAAACTGGAAAGAAGCTTTCTGAGACACTGCTCTGTGTTCTGTTAATTCATCTCACAGAGTTACATCTTTCCGTTCAAGAAGCCTTTCGCTAAGGCTGTTCTTGTGGAATTTGCAAAGAGATATTTGGAATCCCAGGGAGGGCTATGGTGAAAAAGGAAATATCTTCCGTTCAAAACTGGAAAGAAGCTTTCTGAGAAACTGCTCTGTGTTCTGTTAATTCATCTCACAGAGTTACATCTTTCCCTTCAAGAAGCCTTTCGCTAAGGCTGTTCTTGTGGAATTGGCAAAGGGATATTTGGAAGCCCATAGAGGGCTACGGTGAAAAGGAAATATCTTCCGTTCAAAACTGGAAAGAAGCTTTCTGAGAAACTGCTCTGTGTTCTGTTAATTCATCTCACAGAGTTACATCTTTCCCTTCAAGAAGCCTTTCGCTAAGGCTGTTCTTGTGGAATTGGCAAAGGGATATTTGGAAGCCCATAGAGGGCTATAGTGAAAAAGGAAATACCTTCCGTTCAAAACTGGAAAGAATCTTTCTGAGAAACTGCTCTGTGTTCTGTTAATTCATCTCACAGAGTTACATCTTTCCCTTCAAGAAGCCTATCGCTAAGGCTCTTCTTGTGGAATTGGCAAAGGGATATTTCGAAGCCCATAGAGGGCTATGGTGAAAAAGGAAATATCTTCTGCTCAAAACTGGAAGAAGCTTTCTGAAGAACTGATCTGTGTTCTGTTAATTCATCTCACAGAGTTACATCTTTCCTTCAAAGCCTTTCGCTAAGGCTGTTCTTGTGGAATTAGCAAAGGGATATTTGGAAGCCCATAGAGGCTACGGTGAAAAGGAAATACCTTCCGTTCAAAACTGGAAAGAAGCTTTCTGAGAAACTGCTCTGTGTTCTGTTAATTCATCTCACAGAGTTACATCTTTCCCTTCAAGAAGCCTTTCGCTAAGGCTGTTCTTGTGGAATTGGCAAAGGGATATTTGGAAGCCCATAGAGGGCTATGGTGAAGAAGGAAATATCTTCCGTTCAAAACTGGAAAAAGCTTTCTGAGAAACTGCTCTGTGTTCTGTTAATTCATCTCACAGAGTTACATCTTTCCTTCAAGAAGCCTTCGCTAAGGCTGTTCTTGTGGAATTGGCAAAGGGATATTTGGAAGCCCATAGAGGGCTATATTGAAAAGGACAATCTTCCGTTTAAAACTGGAAATAAGCTTTCTGAGAAACTGCTCTGTGTTCTGTTAATTCACCTCACAGAGTTACATCTTTCCCTTCAAGAAGCCTTTAGCTAAGGCTGTTCTTGTGGAATTGGCAAGGATATTTGGAAGCCCTTAGAAGGCTACGGTGAAAAGGAAATATCTTCCGCTCAAAACTGGAAAGAAGCATTCTGAGAAACTGCTCTGTGTTCTGTTAATTCATCTCACAGAGTTACATCTTTCCTTCAAGCCTTTCGCTAAGGCTGTTCTTGTGGAATTGGCAAAGGATATTTGGAAGCCCATAGAGGGCTATAGTGAAAAGGAAATATCTTCTGTTCAAAACTGGAAAGAAGCTTTGTGAGAAACTGCTGTGTGTTCTGTTAATTCATCTCACAGAGTTATATCTTTCCTTTCAAGAAGCCTTTCGCTAAGGCTGTTCTTCTGGAATTGGCAAAGGGTAATTTGGAAGCCCGTGAGGGCTATAGTGAAAAGGAAATATCTTCTGTTCAAAACTGGAAAGAAGCTTTCTGAAACTGCTCTGTGTTCTGTTAATTCATCTCACAGAGTTACATCTTTCCCTTCAAGAAGCCTTTCGCTAAGGCTGTTCTTGTGGAATTGCAAAGGATATTTGGAAGCCCATAGAAGGCTACGGTGAAAAAGGAAATATCTTCCGTACAAAACTGGAAAGAAGCTTTCTGAGAAACTGCTCTGTGTTCTGTTAATTCATCTCACAGAGTTACATCTTTCCCTTCAAGAAGCCTTTCGCTAAGGCTGTTCTTGTGGAATTTGCAAAGAGATATTTGGAATCCCATAGTGGGCTACGGTGAAAAAGGAAATATCTGCCGTTCAAAACTGGAAAGAAGCTTTCTGAGAAACTGCTCTGTGTTCTGTTAATTCACCTCACAGAGTTACATCTTTCCCTTCAAGAAGCCTTTCGCTAAGGCTGTTCTTGTGGAATTGGCAAAGGGATATTTGGAAGCACATAGAGGGCTATGGTGAAAAAGGAAATATCTTCCGTTCAAAACTGGAAAGAAGCTTTCTGAAGAACTGATCTGTGTTCTGTTAATGCATCTCACAGAGTTACATCTTTCCCTTCAAGAAGCCTTTCGCTAAGGCTGTTCTTGTGGAATCTGCAAAGAGATATTAGGAATCCCAGGGAGGGCTATGGTGAAAAAGGAAATATCTTCCGTTCAAAACTGAAAAAAAGCTTTCTGAGAAACTGCTCTGTGTTCTGTTAATTCATCTCACAGAGTTACATCTTTCCCTTCAAGAAGGCTATCGCTAAGGCTGTTCTTCTGGAATTGGCAAAGGGATATATGGAAGCCCATAGAGGGCTATAGTGAAAAAGGACATATCTTCCGTTCAAAACTGGAAAGAAGCTTTCTGAGAAACTGCTCTGTGTTCTGTTAATTCATCTCACAGAGTTACATCTTTCCCTTCAAGAAGCCTTTCGCTAAGGCTGTTGTTGTGGAATTGGCAAAGGAATATTTGGAAGCTCATAGAGGGCTATGGTGAAGAAGGAAATATCTTCCGCTCAAAACTGGAAAGAAGCTTTCTGAGAAACTGCTCTGTGTTCTGTTAATTCATCTCACAGAGTTACATCTTTCCCTTCAAGAAGCCTATCGCTAAGGCTGTTCTTCTGGAATCGGCAAAGGGATATATGGAAGCCCATAGAGGCTATAGTGAAAAGGATATATCTTCCGTTCAAAACTGGAAATAAGCTTTCTGAGAAACTGCTCTGTGTTCTGTTAATTCATCTCACAGAGTTACATCTTTCCTTCAAGAAGCCTTTCGCTAAGGCTGTTCTTGTGGAATTGGCAAAGGATATTTGGAAGCCCTTAGAAGGCTACGGTGAAAAGGAAATATCTTCCGTACAAAACTGGAAAGAAGCATTCTGAGAAACTGCTCTGTGTTCTGTTAATTCATCTCACAGAGTTACATCTTTCCTTCAAGAAGCCTTTCGCTAAGGCTGTTCTTGTGGAATTTGCAAAGGGATATTTGGAAGCCCATAGAAGGCTACGGTGAAAAGGAAATATCTTCCGTACAAAACTGGAAACAAGCTTTCTGAGAAACTGCTCTGTGTTCTGTTAATTCATCTCACAGAGTTACATCTTTCCCTTCAAGAAGCCTTTCGCTAAGGCCGTTCTTGTGGAATTTGCAAAGAGATATTTGGAATCCCAGGAGGGCTATGGTGAAAAGGAAATATCTGCCGTTCAAAACTGGAAAGAAGCTTTCTGAGAAACTGCTCTGTGTTGTGTTAATTCACCTCACAGAGTTACATCTTTCCTTCAAGAAGCCTTTCGCTAAGGCTGTTCTTGTGGAATTGGCAAAGGATATTTGGAAGCCCATAGAGGGCTATGGTGAAAAGGAAATATCTTCCGTTCAAAACTGGAAAGAAGCTTTCTGAAGAACTGATCTGTGTTCTGTTAATTCATCTCACAGTTACATCTTTCCTTCAAGAAGCCTTTCGCTAAGGCTGTTCTTGTGGAATTGGCAAAGGATATTTGGAAGCCCATAGAGGCTACGGTGAAAAGGAAATATCTTCCATTCAAAACTGGAAAGAAGCTTTCTGAGACACTGCTCTGTGTTCTGTTAATTCATCTCACAGAGTTACATCTTTCCTTCAAGAAGCCTTTCGCTAAGGCTGTTCTTGTGGAATTTGCAAAGAGATATTTGGAATCCCAGGAGGGCTATGGTGAAAAGGAAATATCTTCTGTTCAAAACTGGAAAGAAGCTTTCTGAGAAACTGCTCTGTGTTCTCTTAATTCATCTCACAGAGTTACATCTTTCCTTCAAGAAGCCTTTCGCTAAGGCTGTTCTTGTGGAATTGGCAAAGGATATTTGGAAGCCCATAGAGGCTACGGTGAAAAGGAAATATCTTCCGTACAAAACTGGAAAGAAGCATTCTGAGAAACTGCTCTGTGTTCTGTTAATTCATCTCACAGAGTTACATCTTTCCTTCAAGAAGCCTATCGCTAAGGCTGTTCTTGTGGAATTGGCAAAGGATATTTGGAAGCCCATAGAGGCTATGGTGAAAAATATCTTCCGTTCTAAACTGGAAAGAAGCTTTCTGAAGAACTGATCTGTGTTCTGTTAATTCATCTCACAGAGTTACATCTTTCTCTTCAAGAAGCCATTCGCTAAGGCTGTTCTTGTGGAATTGGCCAAGGGATATTTGGAAGCCCATAGAAGGCTATGGTGAAAAATATCTTCCGTTCAAAACTGGAAAGAAGCTTTCTGAGAAACTGCTCTGTGTTCTGTTAATTCATCTCACAGAGTTACATCTTTCCCTTCAAGAAGCCTTTCGCTAAGGCTGTTCTTGTGGAATTGGCAAAGGGATATTTGGAAGCCCATAGAGGGCTATGGTGAAGAAGGAAATATCTTCCGTTCAAAACTGGAAAGAAGCTTTCTGAGAAACTGCTCTGTGTTCTGTTAATTCATCTCACAGAGTTACATCTTTCCCTTCAAGAAGCCTATCGCTAAGGCTGTTCTTCTGGAATTGGCAAAGGATATTTGGAAGCCCATAGAGGGCTATAGTGAAAAAGGACATATCTTCCGTTCAAAACTGGAAAGAAGCTTTCTGAGAAACTGCTCTGTGTTCTGTTAATTCATCTCACAGAGTTACATCTTTCCCTTCAAGAAGCCTTTCGCTAAGGCTGTTCTTGTGGAATTGGCAAAGGATATTTGGAAGCCCATAGAGGCTATGGTGAAAAAGGAAATATCTTCCGTTCAAAACTGGAAAGAAGCTTTCTGAGAAACTGCTCTGTGTTCTGTTAATTCATCTCACAGAGTTACATCTTTCCTTCAAGAAGCCTTTCGCTAAGGCTGTTCTTCTGGAATCGGCAAAGGGATATTTGGAAGCCCATAGAGGCTATAGTGAAAAGGAAATATCTTCCGTTCAAAACTGGAAATAAGCTTTCTGAGAACTGCTCTGTGTTCTGTTAATTCATCTCACAGAGTTACATCTTTCCTTCAAGAAGCCTTTCGCTAAGGCTGTTCTTGTGGAATTGCAAAGGGATATTTGGAAGCCCTTAGAAGGCTACGGTGAAAAGGAAATATCTCCGTTCAAAACTGGAAAGAAGCTTTCTGAGAAACTGTTCTGTGTTCTGTTAATTCATCTCACAGAGTTACATCTTTCCTTCAAGAAGCCTTTCGCTAAGGCTGTTCTTGTGGAATTGGCAAAGGGATATTTGGAAGCCCATAGAGGCTACGGTGAAAAGGAAATATCTTCCGTCAAAACTGGAAAGAAGCTTTCTGAGACACTGCTCTGTGTTCTGTTAATTCATCTCACAGAGTTACATCTTTCCTTCAAGAAGCCTTTCGCTAAGGCTGTTCTTGTGGAATTTGCAAAGAGATATTTGGAATCCCAGGAGGCTATGGTGAAAAGGAAATATCTTCCGTTCAAAACTGGAAAGAAGCTTTCTGAGAAACTGCTCTGTGTTGTGTTAATTCATCTCACAGAGTTACATCTTTCCTTCAAGAAGCCTTTCGCTAAGGCTGTTCTTGTGGAATTGGCAAAGGGATATTTGGAAGCCCATAGAGGGCTGTGGTGAAAAGGAAATATCTTCCGTTCAAAACTGGAAAGAAGCTTTCTGAAGAACTGATCTGTGTTCTGTTAATTCATCTCACAGAGTTACATCTTTCCTTCAAGCCTTTCGCTAAGGCTGTTCTTGTGGAATTGGCAAGGATATTTGGAAGCCCATAGAAGGCTACGGTGAAAAGGAAATATCTTCCGTACAAAACTGGAAAGAAGCTTTCTGAGACACTGCTCTGTGTTCTGTTAATTCATCTCACAGAGTTACATCTTTCCTTCAAGAAGCCTTTCGCTAAGGCTGTTCTTGTGGAATTGCAAAGAGATATTTGGAATCCCAGGAGGGCTATGGTGAAAAGGAAATATCTTCTGTTCAAAACTGGAAAGAAGCTTTCTGAGAATCTGCTCTGTGTTCTCTTAATTCATCTCACAGAGTTACATCTTTCCTTCAAGAAGCCTTTCGCTAAGGCTGTTCTTGTGGAATTGGCAAAGGATATTTGGAAGCCCATAGGAGGCTACGGTGAAAAGGAAATATCTTCCGTTCAAAACTGGAAAGAAGCATTCTGAGAAACTGCTCTGTGTTCTGTTAATTCATCTCACAGAGTTACATCTTTCCTTCAAGAAGCCTTCGCTAAGGCTGTTCTTGTGGAATTGGCAAAGGATATTTGGAAGCCCATAGAGGGCTATGGTGAAAAATATCTTCCGTTCAAAACTGGAAAGAAGCTTTCTGAAGAACTGATCTGTGTTCTGTTAATTCATCTCACAGAGTTACATCTTTCCTTCAAGAAGCCTTTCGCTAAGGCTGTTCTTGTGGAATTTGCAAAGAGATATTTGGAATCCCAGGAGGGCTATGGTGAAAAAGGAATATCTTCCGTTCAAAACTGGAAAAAGCTTTCTGAGAAACTGCTCTGTGTTCTGTTAATTCATCTCACAGAGTTACATCTTTCCCTTCAAGAAGCCTTTCGCTAAGGCTGTTGTTGTGGAATTGGCAAAGGGATATTTGGAAGCCCATAGAGGGCTAAGGTGAAGAAGGAAGTATCTTTCGTTCAAAACTGGAAAGAAGCTTTCTGAGAAACTGCTCTGTGTTCTGTTAATTCATCTCACCGAGTTACATCTTTTCCTTCAAGAAGGCTATCGCTAAGGCTGTTCTTCTGGAATTGGCAAAGGGATATATGGAAGCCCATAGAGGGCTATAGTGAAAAAGGACATATCTTCCGTTCAAAACTGGAAAGAAGCTTTCTGAGAAACTGCTCTGTGTTCTGTTAATTCATCTCAAAGAGTTACATCTTTCCCTTCAAGAAGCCTTTCGCTAAGGCTGTTGTTGTGGAATTGGCAAAGGAATATTTGGAAGCTCATAGAGGGCTATGGTGAAGAAGGAAATATCTTCGTTCAAAACTGGAAAAAGCTTTCTGAAACTGCTCTGTGTTCTGTTAATTCATCTCACAGAGTTACATCTTTCCCTTCAAGAAGCCTATCGCTCAGGCTGTTCTTCTGGAATCGGCAAAGGGATATATGGAAGCCCATAGAGGGCTATAGTGAAAAAGGATATATCTTCCGTTCAAAACTGGAAATAAGCTTTCTGAGAAACTGCTCTGTGTTCTGTTAATTCATCTCACAGAGTTACATCTTTCCTTCAAGAAGCCTTTCGCTAAGGCTGTTCTTGTGGAATTGGCAAAGGATATTTGGAAGCCCTTAGAAGGCTACGGTGAAAAGGAAATATCTTCCGTTCAAAACTTGAAAGAAGCATTCTGAGAAACTGTTCTGTGTTCTGTTAATTCATCTCACAGAGTTACATCTTTCCCTTCAAGCCTTTCGCTAAGGCTGTTCTTGTGGAATTGGCAAAGCGATATTTGGAAGCCCATAGAAGGCTACGGTGAAAAGGAAATATCTTCCGTTCAAAACTGGAAAGCAGCTTTCTGAGACACTGCTCTGTGTTCTGTTAATTCATCTCACAGAGTTACATCTTTCCCTTCAAGAAGCTTTCGCTAAGGCTGTTCTTGTGGAATTTGCAAAGAGATATTTGGAATCCCAGGAGGGCTATGGTGAAAAAGGAAATATCTTCTGTTCAAAACTGGAAAGAAGCTTTCTGAGAATCTGCTCTGTGTTCTCTTAATTCATCTCACAGAGTTACATCTTTCCTTCAAGAAGCCTTTCGCTAAGGCTGTTCTTGTGGAATTGACAAAGGATATTTGGAAGCCCATAGAGGGCTATGGTGAAAAAGGAAATATCTTCCGTTCAAAACTGGAAAGAAGCTTTCTGAGAAACTGCTCTGTGTTCTGTTAATTCATCTCACAGAGTTACATCTTTCCTTCTAGAAGCCTTCGCTAAGGCTGTTCTTGTGGAATTGGCAAAGGGATATTTGGAAGCCCGTAGAGGCTATAGTGAAAAGGAAATACCTTCCGTTCAAAACTGGAAAGAATCTTTCTGAGAAACTGCTCTGTGTTCTGTTAATTCATCTCACAGAGTTACATCTTTCCTTCAAGAAGCCTATCGCTAAGGCTCTTCTTGTGGAATTGGCAAAGGATATTTGAAGCCCATAGAGGGCTATGGTGAAAAAATATCTTCTGCTCAAAACTGGAAAGAAGCTTTCTGAAGAACTGATCTGTGTTCTGTTAATTCATCTCACAGAGTTACATCTTTCCTTCAAGAAGTCATTCGCTAAGGCTGTTCTTGTGGAATTGGCAAAGGATATTTGGAAGCCCATAGAAGGCTACGGTGAAAAGGAAATACCTTCCGAACAAAACTGGAAAGATGCTTTCTGAGAAACTGCTCTGTGTTCTGTTAATTCACCTCACAGAGTTACATCTTTCCTTCAAGAAGCCTTTCGCTAAGGTTGTTGATGTGGAATTGGCAAAGGATATTTGGAAGCCCATAGAGGGCTATGGTGAAAAGGAAATATCTTCCGCTCAAAACTGGAAAGAAGCATTCTGAGAAACTGCTCTGTGTTCTGTTAATTCATCTCACAGAGTTACATCTTTCCTTCAAAGCCTATCGCTAAGGCTGTTCTTCTGGAATCGGCAAAGGATATATGGAAGCCCATAGAGGCTATAGTGAAAAGGAAATATCTTCCGTTTAAAACTGGAAATAAGCTTTCTGAGAAGCTGCTCTGTTCTGTTAATTCAACTCACAGAAATACATCTTTCCCATCAAGAAGCCTTTAGCTAAGGCTGTTCTTGTGGAATTGGCAAGGGATATTTGGAAGCCCTTAGAAGGCTATAGTGAAAAGGAAATATCTCCGTTCAAAACTGGAAGAAGCTTTCTGAGAAACTGCTCTGTGTTCTGTTAATTCATCTCACAGAGTTACATCTTTCCCTTCAAGAAGCCTTTCGCTAAGGCTGTTCTTGTGGAATTGGCAAAGGATATATAGAAGCCCATAGAGGGCTATAGTGAAAAGGAAATATCTTCTGTTCAAAACTGGAAAGAAGCTTTGTGAGAAACTGCTGTGTTCTGTTAATTCATCTCACAGAGTTATATCTTTCCTTCAAGAAGCCTTCGCTAAGGCTGTTCTTCTGGAATTGGCAAGGATATTTGGAAGCCCGTAGAGGCTATAGTGAAAAGGAAATATCTTCTGTTCAAAACTGGAAGAAGCTTTCTGAGAAACTGCTCTGTGTTCTGTTAATTCATCTCACAGAGTTACATCTTTCCTTCAAGAAGCCTTTCGCTAAGGCTGTTCTTGTGGAATTGCAAGGGATATTTGGAAGCCCATAGAAGGCTACGGTGAAAAGGAAATATCTTCCGTCAAAACTGGAAAGAAGCTTTCTGAGAAACTGCTCTGTGTTCTGTTAATTCATCTCACAGAGTTACATCTTTCCCTTCAAGAAGCCTTTCGCTAAGGCTGTTCTTGTGGAATTTGCAAAGAGATATTTGGAATCCCATAGTGGGCTACGGTGAAAAAGGAAATATCTGCCGTTCAAAACTGGAAAGAAGCTTTCTGAGAAACTGCTCTGTGTTCTGTTAATTCACCTCACAGAGTTACATCTTTCCCTTCAAGAAGCCTTTCGCTAAGGCTGTTCTTGTGGAATTGGCAAAGGGATATTTGGAAGCCCATAGAAGGCTCCGGTGAAAAAGGAAATATCTTCCGTAGAAAACTGGAAAGAAGCTTTCTGAGAAACTGCTCTGTGTTCTGTTAATTCATCTCACAGAGTTATATCTTTCCCTTCAAGAAACCTTTCGCTAAAGCTGTTCTTGTGGAATTTGCAAAGAGATATTTGGAATCCCATAGAGGGCTACGGTGAAAAGGAAATATCTTCCGTTCAAAACTGGAAAGAAGCTTTCTGAGAAACTGATCTGTGTTCTGTTAATTCATCTCAGAGAGTTACATCTTTCCCTTCAAGAAGCCTTTCGCTAAGGCTGTTCTTGTGGAATTGGCAAAGGGATATTTGGAAGCCCATAGAGGGCTGTGGTGAAAAAGGAAATATCTTCAGTTCAAAACTGGAAAGAAGCTTTCTGAAGAACTGATCTGTGTTCTGTTAATTCATCTCACAGAGTTACATCTTTCCCTTCAAAAGCCTTTCGCTAAGGCTGTTCTTGTGGAATTGGCAAAGGATATTTGGAAACCCATAGAGGGCTATAGTGAAAAGGACATATCTTCCTTTCAAAACTGGAAAGAAGCTTTCTGAGAAACTGCTCTGTGTTCTGTTAATTCATCTCACAGAGTTACATCTTTCCTTCAAGAAGCCTTTCGCTAAGGCTGTTCTTGTGGAATTGCAAAGGATATTTGGAAGCCCATAGAGGGCTATGGTGAAAAGGAAATATCTTCCGCACAAAACTGGAAAGAAGCTTTCTGAGAAACTGCTCTGTGTTCTGTTAATTCATCTCACAGAGTTACATCTTTCCTTCAAGAAGCCTTTCGCTAAGGCTGTTCTTGTGGAATTGGCAAAGGATATTTGGAAGCCCATAGAGGGCTATGGTGAAAAAGGAAATATCTTCCGTTCAAAACTGGAAAGAAGCTTTCTGAGAAACTGCTCTGTGTTCTGTGAATTCATCTCACAGAGTTACATCTTTCCCTTCAAGAAGCCTATCGCTAAGGCTGTTCTTGTGGAACTGGCAAAGGGCTATATGGAAGCCCATAGAGGGCTATAGTGAAAAAGGAAATATCTTCCGTTCAAAACTGGAAAGAAGCTTTCTGAGACACTGCTGTGTGTTCAGTTAATTCATCTCACAGAGTTACATCTTTCCCTTCAAGAAGCCTTTCGCTAAGGCTGTTCTTGTGAAATTGCCAAAGGGATATTTGGAAGCCCATAGAAGGCTACGGTGAAAAAGGAAATATCTGCCGGACCAAACTGGAAAGAAGCATTCTGAGAAACTGCTCTGTGTTCTGTTAATACATCTCACAGAGTTACATCTTTCCCTTCAAGAAGCCTTTCGCTAAGGCTGTTCTTGTGGAATTGGCAAAGGGATATTTGGAAGCCCATAGGGCTATAGTGAAAAAGGAACTATCTTCCGTTCAAAACTGGAAATAAGCTTTCTGAGAAACTGCTCTGTGTTGTGTTAATTCATCTCACAGAGTTACATGTTTCCCTTCAAGAAGCCTTTCGCTAAGGCTGTTTTTGTGGAATTGGCAAAAGGATATTTGAAAGCCCATAGAAGGCTACGGTGAAAAAGGAAATATCTTCCATTCAAAACTGGAAAGAAGCTTTCTGAGAAACTGCTCTGTGTTCTGTAATTCATCTCACAGAGTTACATCTTTCCTTCAAGAAGCCTTTCGCTAAGGCTGTTCTTGTGGAATTGGCAAAGGATATTTGGAAGCCCATAGAGGGCTATGGTGAAAAGGAAATATCTTCCGTTCAAAACTGGAAAGAAGCTTTCTGAGAAACTGCTCTGTGTTCTGTTAATTCATCTCACAGAGTTACATCTTTCCTTCAAGAAGCCTTTCGCTAAGGCTGTTCTTGTGGAATTGGCAAAGGATATTTGGAAGCCCATAGAGGGCTATGGTGAAAAAAAGGTCTTCCGTTCAAAACTGGAAAGAAGCTTTCTGAGAAACTGCTCTGTGTTCTGTTAATTCATCTCACAGAGTTACATCTTTCCTTCAAGAACACTTTCGCTAAGGCTGTTCTTGTGGAATTGGCAAAGGATATTTGGAAGCCCATTGAGGGCTATGGTGAAAAGGAAATATCTTCCGTTCAAAATTGGAAAGAAGCTTTCTGAGAAACTGCTCTGTGTTCTGCTAATTCATCTCACAGAGTTACATCTTTCCTTCAAGAAGCCTATCGCTAAGGCTGTTCTTGTGGAATTGGCAAAGGATATTTGGAAACCCATAGAGGGCTATAGTGAAAAGGAAATATCTTCCGTTCACAACTGGAAATAAGCTTTCTGAGAAACTGCTCTGTGTTCTGTTAATTCATCTCACAGAGTTACATCTTTCCTTCAAGAAGCCTTTCGCTAAGGCTGTTCTTGTGGAATTGGCAAGGGATATTTGGAAGCCCATAGAGGGCTATGGTGAAAAGGAAATATCTTCCGTTCAAAACTGGAAAGAAGCTTTCTGAGAAACTGCTCTGTGTTCTGTTAATTCATCTCACAGAGTTACATCTTTCCCTTCAAGAAGCCTTTCGCTAAGGCTGTTCTTGTGGAATTGGCAAAGGGATATTTGGAAGCCCATAGAGGGCTATGGTGAAAAACAAAATATCTTCCAGTCAAAACTGGAAAGAAGCTTTCTGAAGAACTGATCTGTGTTCTGTTAATTCATCTCACAGAGTTACGTCTTTCCCTTCAAGAAGCCTATCGCTAAGGCTGTTCTTCTGGAATAGGCAAAGGGATATATGGAAGCCCATAGAGGGCTATAGTGAAAAAGGATATATCTTCCGTTCAAAACTGGAAATAAGCTTTCTGAGAAACTGCTCTGTGTTCTGTTAATTCATCTCACAGAGTTACATCTTTCCCTTCAAGAAGCCTTTCGCTAAGGCTGTTCTTGTGGAATTTGCAAAGGGATATTTGGAAGCCCATAGAAGGCTACGGTGAAAAAGGAAATATCTTCCGTACAAAACTGGAAACAAGCTTTCTGAGAAACTGCTCTGTGTTCTGTTAATTCATCTCACAGAGTTACATCTTTCCTTCAAGAAGCCTTTCGCTAAGGCTGTTCTTGTGGAATTGCAAAGGATATTTGGAAGCCCATAGGGCTATGGTGAAAAAGGAAATATCTTCCGTTCAAAACTGGAAAGAAGCTTTCTGAGAAACTGCTCTGTGTTCTGTTAATTCATCTCACAGAGTTACATCTTTCCTTCAAGAAGCCTTTCGCTAAGGCTGTTCTTGTGGAATTGGCAAAGGATATTTGGAAGCCCATAGAGGGCTATGGTGAAAAAGGAAATATCTTCCGTTCAAAACTGGAAAGAAGCTTTCTGAGAAACTGATCTGTGTTCTGTTAATTCATCTCACAGAGTTACATCTTTCCTTCAAGAAGCCTTTCGCTAAGGCTGTTCTTGTGGAATTGGCAAAGGATATTTGGAAGCCCATAGAAGGCTACGGTGAAAAGGAAATATCTTCGTTCAAAACTGGAAAGAAGCTTTCTGAGACACTGCTCTGTGTTCTGTTAATTCATCTCACAGAGTTACATCTTTCCTTCAAGAAGCCTTTCGCTAAGGCTGTTCTTGTGGAATTGCAAAGGATATTTGGAAGCCCATAGAGGGCTATGGTGAAAAAGGAAATATCTTCCGTTCAAAACTGGAAAGAAGCTTTCTGAGAAACTGCTCTGTGTTCTGTTAATTCATCTCACAGAGTTACATCTTTCCTTCAAAGCCTTTCGCTAAGGCTGTTCTTGTGGAATTGGCAAGGGATATTTGGAAGCCCATAGAGGGCTATGGTGAAAAAGGAAATATCTTCCGTTCAAAACTGGAAAGAAGCTTTCTGAGAAACTGCTCTGTGTTCTGTTAATTCATCTCACAGAGTTACATCTTTCCTTCAAGAAGCCTTTCGCTAAGGCTGTTCTTGTGGAATTGGCAAAGGATATTTGGAAGCCCATAGAGGGCTATAGTGAAAAGGAAATACCTTCCGTTCAAAACTGGAAAGAATCTTTCTGAGAAACTGCTCTGTGTTCTGTTAATTCATCTCACAGAGTTACATCTTTCCTTCAAGAAGCCTTCGCTAAGGCTGTTCTTGTGGAATTGGCAAAGGATATTTGGAAGCCCATAGAGGGCTATGGTGAAAAAGGAAATATCTTCTGCTCAAAACTGGAAAGAAGCTTTCTGAGAACTGATCTGTGTTCTGTTAATTCATCTCACAGAGTTACATCTTTCCTTCAAGAAGCCTTTCGCTAAGGCTGTTCTTGTGGAATTGGCAAAGGATATTTGGAAGCCCATAGAGGCTATGGTGAAAAAGGAAATATCTTCCACAAAACTGGAAAGAAACTTTCTGAGAAACTGCTCTGTGTTCTGTTAATTCATCTCACAGAGTTACATCTTTCCTTCAAGAAGCCTTTCGCTAAGGCTGTTCTTGTGGAATTGGCAAAGGATATTTGGAAGCCCATAGAGGGCTATGGTGAAAAGGAAATATCTTCCGCTCAAAACTGGAAAGAAGCATTCTGAGAAACTGCTCTGTGTTCTGTTAATTCATCTCACAGAGTTACATCTTTCCTTCAAGAAGCCTATCGCTAAGGCTGTTCTTGTGGAATTGGCAAAGGGATATATGGAAGCCCATAGAGGGCTATAGTGAAAAAGGACAATCTTCCGTTTAAAACTGGAAATAAGCTTTCTGAGAAGCTGCTCTGTGTTCTGTTAATTCAACTCACAGAAATACATCTTTCCTTCAAGAAGCCTTTAGCTAAGGCTGTTCTTGTGGAATTGGCAAAGGATATTTGGAAGCCCTTAGAAGGCTACGGTGAAAAGGAAATATCTTCGTTCAAAACTGGAAAGAAGCATTCTGAGAAACTGCTCTGTGTTCTGTTAATTCATCTCACAGAGTTACATCTTTCCTTCAAGAAGCCTTTCGCTAAGGCTGTTCTTGTGGAATTGGCAAGGATATATAGAAGCCCATAGAGGGCTATAGTGAAAAGGAAATATCTTCGTTCAAAACTGGAAAGAAGCTTTCTGAGAAACTGCTGTGTGTTCTGTTAATTCATCTCACAGAGTTACATCTTTCCTTCAAGAAGCCTTCGCTAAGGCTGTTCTTCTGGAATTGGCAAAGGATATTTGGAAGCCCATAGAGGCTATAGTGAAAAGGAAATATCTTCTGTTCAAAACTGGAAAGAAGCTTTCTGAGAAACTGCTCTGTGTTCTGTTAATTCATCTCACAGAGTTACATCTTTCCTTCAAGAAGCCTTCGCTAAGGCTGTTCTTGTGGAATTGCAAAGGATATTTGGAAGCCCATAGAAGGCTACGGTGAAAAGGAAATATCTTCCGTACAAAACTGGAAAGAAGCTTTCTGAGAAACTGCTCTGTGTTCTGTTAATTCATCTCACAGAGTTACATCTTTCCTTCAAGAAGCCTTTCGCTAAGGCTGTTCTTGTGGAATTTGCAAAGAGATATTAGGAATCCCATAGAGGCTACGGTGAAAAGGAAATATCTGCCGTTCAAAACTGGAAAGAAGCTTTCTGAGAAACTGCTCTGTGTTCTGTTAATTCACCTCACAGAGTTACATCTTTCCTTCAAGAAGCCTTTCGCTAAGGCTGTTCTTGTGGAATTGGCAAAGGATATTTGGAAGCCCATAGAGGGCTATGGTGAAAAAGGAAATATCTTCCGTTCAAAACTGGAAAGAAGCTTTCTGAAGAACTGATCTGTGTTCTGTTAATGCATCTCACAGAGTTACATCTTTCCCTTCAAGAAGCCTTTCGCTAAGGCTGTTCTTGTGGAATTTGCAAAGAGATATTAGGAATCCCAGGGAGGGCTATGGTGAAAAAGGAAATATCTTCCGTTCAAAACTGAAAAAAAGCTTTCTGAGAAACTGCTCTGTGTTCTGTTAATACATCTCACAGAGTTACATCTTTCCCTTCAAGAAGCCTTTCGCTAAGGCTGTTGTTGTGGAATTGGCAAAGGGATATTTGGAAGCCCATAGAGGGCTAAGGTGAAGAAGGAAGTATCTTTCGTTCAAAACTGGAAAGAAGCTTTCTGAGAAACTGCTCTGTGTTCTGTTTATTCATCTCACAGAGTTACATCTTTCCCTTCAAGAAGCCTATCGCTAAGGCTGTTCTTCTGGAATCGGCAAAGGGATATATGGAAGCCCAAGGAGGGCTATAGTGAAAAAGGACAATCTTCCGTTTAATAATGGAAATAAGCTTTCTGAGAAGCTGCTCTGTGCTCTGTTAATTCAACTCACAGAAATACATCTTTCCCTTCAAGAAGCCTTTCGCTAAGGCTGTTCTTGTGGAATTGGCAAAGGGATATTTGGAAGCCCTTAGAAGGCTACGGTGAAAAAGGAAATATCTCCCGTACCAAACTTGAAAGAAGCATTCTGAGAAACTGCTCTGTGTTCTGTTAATTCACCTCACAGAGTTACATCTTTCCCTTCAAGAAGCCTTTCGTTAAGGCTGTTCTTGTGGAATTGGCAAAGGGATATATAGAAGCCCATAGAGGGCTATAGTGAAAAAGGAAATATCTTCTGTTCAAAACTGAAAGAAGCTTTCTGAGAAACTGCTCTGTGTTCTGTTAATTCATCTCACAGAGTTACATCTTTCCTTCAAGAAGCCTTTCGCTAAGGCTGTTCTTCTGGAATTGGCAAAGGATATTTGGAAGCCCATAGAGGGCTATAGTGAAAAAGGAAATATCTTCTGTTCAAAACTGGAGCGAAGCTTTCTGAGAAACTGCTCTGTGTTCTGTTAATTCATCTCACAGAGATACATCTTTCCCTTCAAGAAGCCTTTCGCTAAGGCTGTTCTTCTGGAATTTGCAAAGGGATATTTGGAAGCCCATAGAAGGCTACGATGAAAAAGGAAATATCTTCCGTACAAAATTGTTAAGAAGCTTTCTGAGAAACTGCTCTGTGTTCTGTTAATTCATCTCACAGAGTTACATCTTTCCCTTCAAGAAGCCTTTCGCTAAGGCTGTTCTTGTGGAATTTGCAAAGAGATATTTGGAATTCCATAGTGGGCTACGGTGAAAAAGGAAATATCTGCCGTTCAAAACTGGAAAGAAGCTTTCTGAGAAACTGCTCTGTGTTCTGTTAATTCATCTCACAGAGTTACACCTTTCCTTCAAGAAGCCTTCGCTAAGGCAGTTCTTGTGGAATTGGCAAAGGATATTTGGAAGCACATAGAGGGCTATGGTGAAAAAGGAATATCTTCCGCTCAAAACTGGAAAGAAGCTTTCTGAAGAACTGATCTGTGTTCTGTTAATGCATCTCACAGAGTTACATCTTTCCTTCAAGAAGCCTTTCGCTAAGGCTGTTCTTGTGGAATTTGCAAAGAGATATTTGGAATCCCAGGGAGGGCTATGGTGAAAAAGGAAATATCTTCCGTTCAAAACTGGAAAAAAGCTTTCTGAGAAACTGCTCTGTGTTCTGTTAATTCATCTCACAGAGTTACATCTTTCCCTTCTAGAAGACTTTCCCTAAGGCTGTGGTTGTGGAATTGGCAAAGGGATACTTGGAAGCCCATAGAGGGCTATGGTGAAAAAGGAAATATCTTCCGATCAAAACTGGAAAGAAGCTTTCTGAAGAACTGATCTGTGTTCTGTTAATTCATCTCACAGAGTTACATCTTTCCCTGCAAGAAACCTTTCGCCAAGGCTGTTCTTGTGGAATTGGCAAAGGGATATTTGGAAGCCCATAGAGGGCTATAGTGAAAAAGGAAATATCTTCAGTTCAAAACTGGAAAGAAGCTGTCTGAGAAACTGCTCTGTGTTCTGTTAATTCATCTCACAGAGTTACACCTTTCCCTTCAAGAAGCCTTTCGCTAAGGCTGTTCTTGTGGAATTGGGAAAGGGATATTTGGAAGCCCATAGAGGGCTATGGTGAAGAAGAAAATATCTTCCGTTCAAAACTGGAAAAAGCTTTCTGAGAAACTGCTCTGTGTTCTGTTAATTCATCTCACAGAGTTACATCTTTCCCCTCAAGAAGCCTATCGCTAAGGCTGTTCTTCTGGAATTGGCAAAGGGATATATAGAAGCCCATAGAGGGCTATAGTGAAAAAGGACATATCTTCCGTTCAAAACTGTAAAGAAGCTTTCTGAGAAACTGCTCTGTGTTCTGTTAATTCATCTCACAGAGTTACATCTTTCCCTTCAAGAAACCTTTCGCTAAGGCTGTTGTTGTGGAATTGGCAAAGGAATATTTGGAAGCCCATAGAGGGCTATGGTGAAGAAGGAAATATCTTCCGCTCAAAACTGGAAAGAAGCTTTCTGAGAAACTGCTCTGTGTTCTGTTAATTCATCTCACAGAGTTACATCCTTCCCTTCAAGAAGCCTATCGCTACGGCTGTTCTTCTGGAATCGGCAAAGGGATATATGGAAGCCCATACAGGGCTATAGTGAAAAAGGATATATCTTCCGTTCAAAACTGGAAATAAGCTTTCTGAGAAACTGCTCTGTGTTCTGTTAATTCATCTCACAGAGTTACATCTTTCCCTTCAAGAAGCCTTTCGTTAAGGCTATTCTTGTTTAATTGGCAAAGGGATATTTGGAAGCCCTTAGAAGGCTACGGTGAAAAAGGAAATATCTCCCGTACCAAACTTGAAAGAAGCATTCTTAGAAACTGCTCTGTGTTCTGTTAATTCATCTCACAGAGTTACATCTTTCCCTTCAAGAAGCCTTTCACTAAGGCTGTTCTTGTGAATTGGCAAAGGATATTTGGAAGCCCATAGAAGGCTCCGGTGAAAAGGAAATATCTTCCGATCAAAACTGGAAAGAAGCTTTCTGAGAAACTGCTCTGTGTTCTGTTAATTCATCTCACAGAGTTACATCTTTCCTTCAAGAAGCCTTTCGCTAAGGCTGTTCTTGTGGAATTGGCAAAGGATATTTGGAAGCCCTTAGAAGGCTACGGTGAAAAAGGAAATATCTCCCGTACCAAACTTGAAAGAAGCATTCTTAGAAACTGCTCTGTGTTCTGTTAATTCATCTCACAGAGTTACATCTTTCCCTTCAAGAAGCCTTTCACTAAGGCTGTTCTTTTGGAATTTGCAAAGGGACATTTGGAAGCCCATAGAAGGCTCCGGTGAAAAAGGAAATATCTTCCGTAGAAAACTGGAAAGAAGCTTTCTGAGAAACTGCTCTGTGTTCTGTTAATTCATCTCACAGAGTTATATCTTTCCCTTCAAGAAGCCTTTCGCTAAGGCTGTTCTTGTGGAATTTGCAAAGAGATATTTGGAATCCCTTAGAGGGCTACGGTGAAAAAGGAAATATCTGCCGTTCAAAACTGGAAAGAAGCTTTCTGAGAAACTGCTCTGTGTTCTCTTAATTCATCTCACAGAGTTACATCTTTCCCTTCAAGAAGCCTTTCGCTAAGGCTGTTCTTGTGGAATTGGCAAAGGGATATTTGGAAGCCCATTGAGGGCTATGGTGAAGAAGGAAATATCTTCCGTTCAAAAGTGGAAAGAAGCTTTCTGAGAAACTGCTCTGTGTTCTGCTAATTCATGTCACATAGTTACATCTTTCCCTTCAAGAAGCCTTTCGCTAAGGCTGTTCTTGTGGAATTGGCAAAGGGATATTTGGAAGCCCATAGAGGGCTATAGTGAAAAAGGAAATATCTTCCGTTCAAAACTGGAAATAAGCTTTCTGAGAAACTGCTCTGTGTTGTGTTAATTCATCTCACCGAGTTACATCTTTCCGTTCAAGAAGCCTTTCGCTAAGGCTGTTTTTGTGGAATTGGCAAAAGGATATTTGAAAGCCCAAAGAAGGCTACGGTGAAAAAGGAAATATCTTCCGTTCAAAACTGGAAAGAAGCTTTCTGAGAAAATGCTCTGTGCTCTGTTAATTCATCTCACAGAGTTACATCTTTCCCTTCAAGAAGCCTTTCCCTAAGGCTGTTCTTGTGGAATTGGCAAAGGGATATTTGGAACCCCATAGAGGGCTATGGTGAAAAAGGAAATGTCTTCCGTTCACAACTGGAAAGAAGCTTTCTGAGAAACTGCTCTGTGTTCTGTTAATTCATCTCACAGAGTTACATCTTTCCCTTCAAGAAGCCTATCGCTAAGTGTGTTCTTGTGGAATTGGCAAAGGGATATTTGGAAGCCCATAGAGGGCTATGGTGAAAAAGGAAAAATCTTCCGTTCAAAAGTGGAAAGAAGCTTTCTGAGAAACTGCTCTGTGTTCTGGTAATTCATCTCAAAGAGTTACGTCTTTCCCTTCAAGAAGACTTTCGCTAAGGCTGTTCTTGTGGAATTGGCAAAGGGATATTTGGAAGCCCATAGAGGGCTATGGTGAAAAAGGAAATATCTTCCGTTCAAAACTGGAAAGAAGCTTTCTGAGAAACTGCTCTGTGCTCTGTTAATTGATCTCACAGAGTTACATCTTTCCCTTCAAGAAGCCTTTCGCTAAGGCTCTTCTTGTGGAATTGGCAAAGGGATATTTGGAAGCCCATAGAGGGCTATTGTGAAAAAGGAAATATCTTCCGTTCAAAACTGGAAAGAAGCTTTCTGAGAAACTGCTCTGTGTTCTGTTAATTCATCTCACAGAGTTACATCTTTCCCTTCAAGAAGCCTTTCGCTAAGGCTGTTCTTGTGGAATTGGCAAAGGGATATTTGGAAGCCCATAGAGGGCTATGGTGAAAAGGAAATATCTTCCGCTCAAAACTGGAAAGAAGCTTTCTGAGAAACTGCTCTGTGTTCTGTTAATTCATCTCACAGAGTTACATCTTTCCTTCAAGAAGCCTATCGCTAAGGCTGTTCTTGTTGAATTGGCAAAGGGATATATGGAAACCCATAGAGGGCTATAGTGAAAAAGGACATATCTTCCGTTCAAAACTGGAAAGAAGCTTTCTGAGACACTGCTGTGTGTTCTGTTAATTCATCTCACAGAGTTACATCTTTACCTTCAAGAAGCCTTTCGCTAAGGCTGTTCTTGTGAAATTGGCAAAGGGATATTTGGAAGCCCATAGAAGGCTACGGTGAAAAAGGAAATATCTCCAGGACCAAACTGGAAAGAAGTATTCTGAGAAACTGCTCTGTGTTCTGTTAATTCATCTCACAGAGTTACATCTTTCCCTTCAAGAAGCCTTTCGCTAAGGCTGTTCTTGTGGAATTGGCAAAGGGATATTTGGAAGCCCATAGAAGGCTACGGTGAAAAAGGAAATATCTTCCGTACAAAACTGGAAAGAAGCTTTCTGAGAAAATGCTCTGTGCTCTGTTAATTCATCTGACAGAGTTACATCTTTCCTTCAAGAAGCCTTTCGCTAAGGCTGTTCTTGTGGAATTGGCAAAGGATATTTGGAAGCCCATAGAGGGCTATGGTGAAAAGGAAATATCTTCCGCTCAAAACTGGAAAGAAGCTTTCTGAGAAACTGCTCTGTGTTCTGTTAATTCATCTCACAGAGTTACATCTTTCCTTCAAGAAGCCTTCGCTAAGGCTCTTCTTGTGGAATTGGCAAAGGATATTTGGAAGCCCATAGAGGGCTATGGTGAAAAGGAAATATCTTCTGTTCAAAACTGGAAAGAAGCTTGAGAAACTGCTCTGTGTTCTGTTAATTCATCTCAAAGAGTTACGTCTTTCCCTTCAAGAAGACTTTCGCTAAGGCTGTTCTTGTGGAATTGGCAAAGGGATATTTGCAAGCCCATTGAGGGCTATGGTGAAAAGGAAATATCTTCCGCTCAAAACTGGAAAGAAGCTTGAGAAACTGCTCTGTGTTCTGGTAATTCATCTCAAAGAGTTACATCTTTCCTTCAAGAAGCCTATCGCTAAGGCTGTTCTTCTGGAATTGGCAAAGGGATATATGGAAGCCCATAGAGGCTATAGTGAAAAAGGACATATCTTCCGTTCACAACTGGAAATAAGCTTTCTGAGAAACTGCTCTGTGTTCTGTTAATTCATCTCACAGAGTTCCATCTTTCCTTCAAGAAGCCTTTCGCTAAGGCTGTTCTTGTGGAATTGGCAAGGATATTTGGAAGCCCAGAGGGCTATGGTGAAAAAGGAAATATCTTCCGCTCAAAACTGGAAAGAAGCTTTCTGAAGAACTGATCTCTGTTCTGTTAATTCATCTCACAGAGTTACATCTTTCCTTCAAGAAGCCTTTCGCTAAGGCTGTTCTTGTGGAATTGGCAAAGGATATTTGAAAGCCCATAGAGGCTATAGTGAAAAGGAAATATCTTCCGCTCAAAACTGGAAAGAAGCTTTCTGAGAAACTGCTCTGTGTTCTGTTAATTCATCTCACAGAGTTACATCTTTCCTTCAAGAAGCCTTCGCTAAGGCTGTTCTTGTGGAATTGGCAAAGGATATTTGGAAGCCCATAGAGGGCTATGGTGAAAAAGGAAATATCTTCCGCACACAACTGGAAAGAAGCTTTCTGAGAAACTGCTCTGTGTTCTGTTAATTCATCTCACAGAGTTACATCTTTCCCTTCAAGAAGCCTTTCGCTAAGGCTGTTCTTGTGGAATTGGCAAAGGGATATATGGAAACCCATAGAGGGCTATAGTGAAAAAGGACATATCTTCCGTTCAAAACTGGAAAGAAGCTTTCTGAGAAACTGCTCTGTGTTCTGTTAATTCATCTCACAGAGTTACATCTTTCCCTTCAAGAAGCCTTTCGCTAAGGCTGTTCTTGTGGAATTGGCAAAGGGATATTTGGAAGCCCATAGAAGGCTACGGTGAAAAAGGAAATATCTTCCGCACAAAACTGGAAAGAAGCTTTCTGAGAAACTACTTTGTGTTCTGTTAATTCATCTCACAGAGTTACATCTTTCCCTTCAAGAAGCCTTTCGCTAAGGCTGTTCTTCTGGAATTGGCAAAGGGATATTTGGAAGCCCATAGAGGCTATGGTGAAAAAGGAAATATCTTCCGCTCAAAACTGGAAAGAAGCTTTCTGAGAAACTGCTCTGTGTTCTGTTAATTCATCTCACAGAGTTACATCTTTCCTTCAAGAAGCCTTTCGCTAAGGCTGTTCTTGTGGAATTGGCAAAGGATATTTGGAAGCCCATAGAAGGCTACGGTGAAAAAGGAAATATCTTCCGCACAAAACTGGAAAGAAGCTTTCTGAGAAACTACTTTGTGTTCTGTTAATTCATCTCACAGAGTTACATCTTTCCTTCAAGAAGCCTTTCGCTAAGGCTGTTCTTGTGGAATTGGCAAAGGGATATTTGGAAGCCCATAGAGGGCTATGGTGAAAAAGGAAATATCTTCCGCTTCAAAACTGGAAAGAAGCTTTCTGAGAAACTGCTCTGTGTTCTGTTAATTCATCTCACAGAGTTACATCTTTCCTTCAAGAAGCCTATCGCTAAGGCTGTTCTTCTGGAATTGGCAAAGGATATATGGAAGCCCATAGAGGCTATAGTGAAAAAGGACATATCTTCCGTTCACAACTGGAAATAAGCTTTCTGAGAAACTGCTCTGTGTTCTGTTAATTCACCTCACAGAGTTACATCTTTCCTTCAAGAAGCCTTCGCTAAGGCTGTTCTTGTGGAATTAGCAAAGGATATTTGGAAGCCCATAGAAGGCTACGGTGAAAAGGAAATATCTTCCGTACAAAACTGGAAAGAAGCTTTCTGAGAAACTGCTCCGTGTTCTGTTAATTCATCTCACAGAGTTACATCTTTCCTTCAAGAAGCCTTTCGCTAAGGCTCTTCTTGTGGAATTGGCAAAGGGATATTTGGAAGCCCATAGAGGGCTATGGTGAAAAAGGAAATATCTTCCGTTCAAAACTGGAAAGAAGCTTTCTGAGAAACTGCTCTGTGTTCTGTGAATTCATCTCACAGAGTTACATCTTTCCCTTCAAGAAGCCTATCGCTAAGGCTGTTCTTCTGGAATTGGCAAAGGGATATATGGAAGCCCATAGAGGGCTATAGTGAAAAAGGACATATCTTCCGTTCACAACTGGAAATAAGCTTTCTGAGAAACTGCTCTGTGTTCTGTTAATTCATCTCACAGAGTTACATCTTTCCCTTCAAGAAGCCTTGCGCTAAGGCTGTTCTTGTGGAATTGGCAAAAGAATATTTGGAAGCCCATAGATGGCTACGGTGAAAAAGGAAATATCTTCCGTACAAAACTGGAAAGAAGCTTTCTGAGAAACTGCTCCGTGTTCTGTTAATTCATCTCACAGAGTTACATCTTTCCCTTCAAGAAGCCTTTCGCTAAGGCTCTTCTTGTGGAATTGGCAAAGGGATATTTGGAAGCCCATAGAGGGCTATGGTGAAAAAGGAAATATCTTCCGTTCAAAACTGGAGAGAAGCTTTCTGAGAAACTGCTCTGTGCTCTGTTAATTGATCTCACAGAGTTACATCATTCCCTTCAAGAAGCCTTTCGCTAAGGCTGTTCCTGTGGAATGGGCAAAGGGATATTTGGAAGCCCATAGAGGGCTATGGTGAAAAAGGAAATATCTTCCGTTCAAAACTGGAAAGAAGCTTTCTGAAGAACTGATCGGTGTTCTGTTAATGCATCTCACAGAGTTACATCTTTCCCTTGAAGAAGTCTATCGCTAAGGCTGTTCTTGCGGAATTGGCAAAGGGATATATGGAAGCCTATAGAGGGCTATAGTGAAAAAGGAAATATCTTCTGTTCAAAAGTGGAAAGAAGTTTTCTGAGAAACTGCTCCGTGTTCTTTTAATTCATCTCACATAGTTACATCTTTCCCTTCAAGAAGCCTTTCGCTAAGGTGTTCTTGAGGAATTGGCAAAGGGATATTTGGAAGCCCATAGAGGGCTACGGTGAAAAGGGAAATATCTTCCGTTCAAAACTGGAAAGAAGCTTTCTGAGAAACTGCTCTGTGTTCTGTTAATTCATCTCACAGAGTTACATCTTTCCCTTCAAGAAGCCTATCGCTAAGGCTGTTCTTGTGGAATTGGCAAAGGATATATGGAAGCCTATAGAGGGCTATAGTGAAAAAGGAAATATCTTCCGTTCAAAACTGGAAAGAAGCTTTCTGAGAAACTGCTCCGTGTTCTGTTAATTCATCTCACAGAGTTACATCTTTCCTTCAAGAAGCCTTTCGCTAAGGCTGTTCTTGTGGAATTGGCAAAGGATATTTGGAAGCCCATAGAGGCTACGGTGAAAAGGAAATATCTTCCGCTCAAAACTGGAAAGAAGCTTGAGAAACTGCTCTGTGTTCTGTTAATTCATCTCACAGAGTTACATCTTTCCTTCAAAGCCTTTCGCTAAGGCTGTTCTTGTGGAATTGGCAAGGGATATATGGAAGCCTATAGAGGGCTATAGTGAAAAAGGAAATATCTTCCGTTCAAAACTGGAAAGAAGCTTTCTGAGAAACTGCTCCGTGTTCTGTTAATTCATCTCACAGTGTTACATCTTTCCTTCAAGAAGCCTTTCGCTAAGGCTGTTCTTGTGGAATTGGCAAGGATATTTGGAAGCCCATAGAAGGCTACGGTGAAAAGGAAATATCTTCCGCTCAAAACTGGAAAGAAGCTTTCTGAGAACTGCTCTGTGTTCTGTTAATTCATCTCACAGTGTTACATCTTTCCTTCAAGAAGCCTTTCGCTAAGGCTGTTCTTGTGGAATTGGCAAAGAGATATTTGGAAGCCCATAGAGGGCTATGGTGAAAAGGAAATATCTTCCGCTTCAAAACTGGAAAGAAGCTTTCAGAGAAACTGCTCTGTGTTCTGTTAATTCACCTCACAGAGTTACATCTTTCCTTCAAGAAGCCTTTCGCTAAGGCTGTTCTTGTGGAATTGGCAAAGGATATTTGGAAGCCCATAGAGGCTATGGTGAAAAGGAAATATCTTCCGTTCAAAACTGGAAAGAAGCTTTCTGAGAAACTGCTCTGTGTTCTGTTAATTCATCTCACAGAGTTACATCTTTCCTTCAAGAAGCCTTTCGCTAAGGCTGTTCTTGTGGAATTGGCAAAGGATATTTGGAAGCCCATAGAGGGCTATGGTGAAAAGGAAATATCTTCCGTTCAAAACTGGAAAGAAACTTTCTGAGAAACTGCTCTGTGTTCTGTTAATTCATCTCACAGAGTTACATCTTTCCTTCAAGAAGCCTTTCGCTAAGGCTGTTCTTGTGGAATTGCAAAGGATATTTGGAAGCCCTTAGAGGGCTATGGTGAAAAGGAAATATCTTCCGTTCAAAACTGGAAGAAGCTTTCTGAGAAACTGCTCTGTGTTCTGTTAATTCATCTCACAGAGTTACATCTTTCCTTCAAGAAGCCTTTCGCTAAGGCTGTTCTTGTGGAATTAGCAAAGGGATATTTGGAAGCCCATAGAGGCTATGGTGAAAAGGAAATATCTTCGTTCAAAACTGGAAAGAAGCTTTCTGAGAAACTGCTCTGTGTTCTGTTAATTCATCTCACAGAGTTACATCTTTCCTTCAAGAAGCCTTCGCTAAGGCTGTTCTTGTGGAATTGGCAAAGGATATTTGGAAGCCCATAGAGGGCTATGGTGAAAAGGAAATATCTTCTGTTCAAAACTGGAAAGAAGCTTGAGAAACTGCTCTGTGTTCTGTTAATTCATCTCACAGAGTTACATCTTTCCTTCAAGAAGCCTTTCGCTAAGGCTGTTCTTGTGGAATTGGCAAAGGATATTTGGAAGCCCATAGAGGGCTATAGTGAAAAGGAAATATCTTCTATTCAAAACTGGAAAGAGGCTTTCTGAGAAACTGCTCTGTGTTCTGTTAATTCATCTAACTGAGTTATATCTTCCTTCAAGAAGCCTTTCGCTAAGGCTGTTCTTGTGGAATTGGCAAAGGATATTTGGAAGCCCTTAGAGGGCTATGGTGAAAAGGAAATATCTTCTGTTCAAAACTGGAAAGAAGCATTCTGAGAAACTGCTCTGTGTTCTGTTAATTCATCTCACAGAGTTACATCTTTCCTTCAAGAAGCCTTTCGCTAAGGCTGTTCTTGTGGAATTGGCAAAGGATATTTGGAAGCCCATAGAGGGCTATGGTGAAAAGGAAATATCTTCCGTTCAAAACTGGAAAGAAGCTTTCAGAGAAACTGCTCTGTGTTCTGTTAATTCATCTCACAGAGTTACATCTTTCCTTCAAGAAGCCTTTCGCTAAGGCTGTTCTTGTGGAATTGGCAAGGATATTTGGAAGCCCATAGAGGGCTATAGTGAAAAGGAAATATCTTCTATTCAAAACTGGAAAGAAGCTTTCTGAGAAACTGCTCTGTGTTCTGTTAATTCATCTAACTGAGTTATATCTTTCCTTCAAGAAGCCTTTCGCTAAGGCTGTTCTTGTGGAATTGGCAAAGGATATTTGGAAGCCCATAGAGGGCTATAGTGAAAAGGAAATATCTTCCGCTCAAAACTGGAAAGAATCTTTCTGAGAAACTGCTCTGTGTTCTGTTAATTCATCTCACAGAGTTACATCTTTCCTTCAAGAAGCCTATCGCTAAGGCTCTTCTTGTGGAATTGGCAAAGGATATTTGGAAGCCCATAGAGGGCTATGGTGAAAAGGAAATATCTTCTATTCAAAACTGGAAAGAAGCTTTCTGAGAAACTGCTCTGTGTTCTGTTAATTCATCTCACAGAGTTACATCTTTCCTTCAAGAAGCCTTTCGCTAAGGCTGTTCTTGTGGAATTGGCAAAGGATATTTGGAAACCCATAGAGGCTATGGTGAAAAGGAAATATCTTCCGCTCAAAACTGGAAAGAAGCTTTCTGAGAAACTGCTCTGTGTTCTGTTAATTCATCTCACAGAGTTACATCTTTCCTTCAAGAAGCCTTTCGCTAAGGCTGTTCTTGTGGAATTGGCAAAGGATATTTGGAAGCCCATAGAGGGCTATAGTGAAAAGGAAATATCTTCCATTCAAAACTGGAAAGAAGCTTGAGAAACTGCTCTGTGTTCTGTTAATTCATTTCACAGAGTTACATCTTTCCTTCAAGAAGCCTTTCGCTAAGGCTGTTCTTGTGGAATTGGCAAAGGATATTTGGAAGCCCATAGAGGGCTATGGTGAAAAAGGAAATATCTTCCGCTCAAAACTGGAAAGAAGCTTTCTGAGAAACTGCTCTGTGTTCTGTTAATTCATCTCACAGAGTTACATCTTTCCTTCAAGAAGCCTTTCGCTAAGGCTGTTCTTGTGGAATTGGCAAAGGATATTTGGAAGCCCATAGAGGGCTATAGTGAAAAGGAAATATCTTCCATTCAAAACTGGAAAGAAGCTTTCTGAGAAACTGCTCTGTGTTCTGTTAATTCATTTCACAGAGTTACATCTTTCCTTCAAGAAGCCTTTCGCTAAGGCTGTTCTTGTGGAATTGGCTAAGGGATATTTGGAAGCCCATAGAAGGCTACGGTGAAAAGGAAATATCTTCCGCTTCAAAACTGGAAAGAAGCTTGAGAAACTGCTCTGTGTTCTGTTAATTCATCTCACAGAGTTACATCTTTCCTTCAAGAAGCCTTTCGCTAAGGCTGTTCTTGTGGAATTGGCAAGGGATATTTGGAAGCCCATAGAAGGCTATAGTGAAAAGGAAATATCTTCCGCTCAAAACTGGAAAGAAGCTTTCTGAAGAACTGATCTGTGTTCTGTTAATTCATCTCACAGAGTTACATCTTTCCTTCAAGAAGCCTTCGCTAAGGCTGTTCTTGTGGAATTGGCAAAGGATATTTGGAAGCCCATAGAGGGCTATGGTGAAAAGGAAATATCTTCCGCTCAAAACTGGAAAGAAGCTTTCTGAAGAACTGATCTGTGTTCTGTTAATTCATCTCACAGAGTTACATCTTTCCTTCAAGAAGCCTTTCGCTAAGGCTGTTCTTGTGGAATTGGCAAAGGATATTTGGAAGCCCATAGAGGGCTACGGTGAAAAGGAAATATCTTCCGCTCAAAACTGGAAAGAAGCTTGAGAAACTGCTCTGTGTTCTGTTAATTCATCTCACAGAGTTACATCTTTCCTTCAAGAAGCCTTTCGCTAAGGCTGTTCTTGTGGAATTGGCAAAGGATATTTGGAAGCCCATAGAGGGCTATGGTGAAAAGGAAATATCTTCCGCTCAAAACTGGAAAGAAGCTTGAGAAACTGCTCTGTGTTCTGTTAATTCATCTCACAGAGTTACATCTTTCCTTCAAGAAGCCTTTCGCTAAGGCTGTTCTTGTGGAATTGGCAAGGATATTTGGAAGCCCTAGAGGGCTATGGTGAAAAGGAAATATCTTCCATTCAAAACTGGAAAGAAGCTTGAGAAACTGCTCTGTGTTCTGTTAATTCATCTCACAGAGTTACATCTTTCCTTCAAAGCCTTTCGCTAAGGCTGTTCTTCTGGAATTGGCAAAGGGATATTTGGAAGCCCATAGAGGGCTATAGTGAAAAGGAAATATCTTCTGTTCAAAACTGGAAAGAAGCTTTCTGAGAAACTGCTCTGTGTTCTGTTAATTCATCTCACAGAGTTACATCTTTCCTTCAAGAAGCCTTTCGCTAAGGCTGTTCTTGTGGAATTGCAAAGGATATTTGGAAGCCCATAGAAGGCTACGGTGAAAAGGAAATATCTTCCGTTCAAAACTGGAAAGAAGCTTGAGAAACTGCTCTGTGTTCTGTTAATTCATCTCACAGAGTTACATCTTTCCTTCAAGAAGCCTATCGCTAAGGCTGTTCTTCTGGAATTGGCAAAGGATATATGGAAGCCCATAGAGGGCTATAGTGAAAAGGACATATCTTCCGTTCAAAACTGGAAAGAAGCTTTCTGAGAAACTGCTCTGTGTTCTGTTAATTCATCTCACAGAGTTACATCTTTCCTTCAAGAAGCCTTTCGCTAAGGCTGTTGTTGTGGAATTGGCAAAGGATATTTGGAAGCCCATAGGGCTATAGTGAAAAGGAAATATCTTCCGTTCAAAACTGGAAAGAAGCTTTCTGAGAAACTGCTCTGTGTTCTGTTAATTCATCTCACAGAGTTACATCTTTCCTTCAAAAGCCTTTCGCTAAGGCTGTTCTTGTGGAATTGCAAAGGATATTTGGAAGCCCATAGAAGGCTACGGTGAAAAGGAAATATCTTCCGTTCAAAACTGGAAAGAAGCTTTCTGAGAAACTGCTCTGTGTTCTGTTAATTCATCTCACAGAGTTACATCTTTCCCTTCAAGAAGCCTTTCGCTAAGGCTGTTCTTGTGGAATTGGCAAAGGGATATTTGGAAGCCCATAGAGGGCTATAGTGAAAAGGACATATCTTCCGTTCAAAACTGGAAAGAAGCTTTCTGAGAAACTGCTCTGTGTTCTGTTAATTCATCTCACAGAGTTACATCTTTCCTTCAAGAAGCCTATCGCTAAGGCTGTTGTTGTGGAATTGGCAAAGGATATTTGGAAGCCCATAGAGGGCTATGGTGAAGAAGGAAATATCTTCCGTTCAAAACTGGAAAGAAGCTTTCTGAGAAACTGCTCTGTGTTCTGTTAATTCATCTCACAGAGTTACATCTTTCCTTCAAGAAGCCTTTCGCTAAGGCTGTTCTTGTGGAATTGGCAAAGGATATTTGGAAGCCCATAGAGGGCTATGGTGAAGAAGGAAATATCTTCCGCTCAAAACTGGAAAGAAGCTTGAGAAACTGCTCTGTGTTCTGTTAATTCATCTCACAGAGTTACATCTTTCCTTCAAGAAGCCTTCGCTAAGGCTGTTCTTCTGGAATTGGCAAAGGGATATATGGAAGCCCATAGAGGGCTATAGTGAAAAAGGACATATCTTCCGTTCACAACTGGAAATAAGCTTTCTGAGAAACTGCTCTGTGTTCTGTTAATTCATCTCACAGAGTTACATCTTTCCTTCAAGAAGCCTTTCGCTAAGGCTGTTCTTGTGGAATTGGCAAAGGATATTTGGAAGCCCATAGAAGGCTACGGTGAAAAAGGAAATATCTTCCGCTCAAAACTGGAAAGAAGCTTTCTGAGAAACTGCTCTGTGTTCTGTTAATTCATCTCACAGAGTTACATCTTTCCCTTCAAGAAGCCTTTCGCTAAGGCTGTTCTTGTGGAATTGCAAAGGATATTTGGAAGCCCATAGAAGGCTACGGTGAAAAAGGAAATATCTTCCGTACAAAACTGGAAAGAAGCTTGAGAAACTGCTCTGTGTTCTGTTAATTCATCTCACAGAGTTACATCTTTCCTTCAAGAAGCCTTTCGCTAAGGCTGTTCTTGTGGAATTGCAAAGAGATATTTGGAATCCCAGGGAGGGCTATGGTGAAAAAGGAAATATCTTCCGCTCAAAACTGGAAAGAAGCTTGAGAAACTGCTCTGTGTTCTGTTAATTCACCTCACAGAGTTACATCTTTCCTTCAAGAAGCCTTTCGCTAAGGCTGTTCTTGTGGAATTGGCAAAGGGATATTTGGAAGCCCATAGAGGCTATGGTGAAAAAGGAAATATCTTCCGTTCAAAACTGGAAAGAAGCTTTCTGAAGAACTGATCTGTGTTCTGTTAATTCATCTCACAGAGTTACATCTTTCCTTCAAGAAGCCTTCGCTAAGGCTGTTCTTGTGGAATTGGCAAAGGATATTTGGAAGCCCATAGAAGGCTACGGTGAAAAGGAAATATCTTCCGTCAAAACTGGAAAGAAGCTTTCTGAGAAACTGCTCTGTGTTCTGTTAATTCATCTCACAGAGTTACATCTTTCCTTCAAGAAGTTTTCGCTAAGGCTGTTCTTGTGGAATTGCAAAGAGATATTTGGAATCCCAGGGAGGGCTATGGTGAAAAGGAAATATCTTCTGTTCAAAACTGGAAAGAAGCTTGAGAAACTGCTCTGTGTTCTCTTAATTCATCTCACAGAGTTACATCTTTCCTTCAAAGCCTTTCGCTAAGGCTGTTCTTGTGGAATTGGCAAGGATATTTGGAAGCCCATAGAGGGCTATGGTGAAAAAGGAAATATCTTCCGCTCAAAACTGGAAAGAAGCTTTCTGAGAAACTGCTCTGTGTTCTGTTAATTCATCTCACAGAGTTACATCTTTCCTTCAAGAAGCCTTTCGCTAAGGCTGTTCTTGTGGAATTGGCAAAGGATATTTGGAAGCCCATAGAGGGCTATAGTGAAAAGGAAATATCTTCCGCTCAAAACTGGAAAGAATCTTTCTGAGAAACTGCTCTGTGTTCTGTTAATTCATCTCACAGAGTTACATCTTTCCTTCAAGAAGCCTATCGCTAAGGCTCTTCTTGTGGAATTGCAAAGGATATTTGAAGCCCATAGAAGGCTACGGTGAAAAGGAAATATCTTCCGCTCAAAACTGGAAAGAAGCTTTCTGAGAAACTGCTCTGTGTTCTCCTAATTCACCTCACAGAGTTACATCTTTCCTTCAAGAAGCCTTTCGCTAAGGCTGTTCTTGTGGAATTGGCAAAGGATATTTGGAAGCCCATAGAGGGCTATAGTGAAAAGGAAATATCTTCCGCTCAAAACTGGAAAGAAGCTTGAGAAACTGCTCTGTGTTCTGTTAATTCATCTCACAGAGTTACATCTTTCCTTCAAGAAGCCTTTCGCTAAGGCTGTTGTTGTGGAATTGGCAAAGGATATTTGGAAGCCCATAGAGGGCTATGGTGAAGAAGGAAATATCTTCCGCTCAAAACTGGAAAGAAGCATTCTGAGAAACTGCTCTGTGTTCTCCTAATTCACCTCACAGAGTTACATCTTTCCCTTCAAGAAGCCTTTCGCTAAGGCTGTTCTTGTGGAATTGGCAAAGGGATATTCGGAAGCCCATAGAGGGCTATAGTGAAAAAGGAAATATCTTCCGTTCAAAACTGGAAAGAAGCTTTCTGAGAAGCTGCTCTGTGTTCTTTTAATTCATCTCACAGAGTTACATCTTTCCCTTCAAGAAGCCTTTCGCTAAGGCTGTTGTTGTGGAATTGGCAAAGGGATATTTGGAAGCCCATAGAGGGCTATGGTGAAGAAGGAAGAATCTTCCGCTCAAAACTGGAAAGAAGCATTCTGAGAAACTGCTCTGTGTTCTGTTAATTCATCTCACAGAGTTACATCTTTCCCTTCAAGAAGCCTTTCGCTAAGGCTGTTCTTGTGGAATTTGCAAAGAGATATTTGGAATCCCATAGAGGGCTACGGTGAAAAAGGAAATATCTGCCGTTCAAAACTGGAAATAAGCTTTCTGAGAAACTGCTCTGTGTTCTGTTAATTCACCTCACAGAGTTACATCTTTCCCTTCAAGAAGCCTTTCGCTAAGGCTGTTCTTGTGGAATTGGCAAAGGGATATTTGGAAGCCCATAGAGGGCTATGGTGAAAAAGGAAATATCTTCCGTTCAAAACTGGAAAGAAGCTTTCTGAAGAACTGATCTGTGTTCTGTTAATGCATCTCACAGAGTTACATCTTTCCCTTCAAGAAGCCTTTCGCTAAGGCTGTTCTTGTGGAATTTGCAAAGAGATATTTGGAATCCCAGGGAGGGCTATGGTGAAAAAGGAAATATCTTCCGTTCAAAACTGGAAAAAGCTTTCTGAGAAACTGCTCTGTGTTCTGTTAATTCATCTCACAGAGTTACATCTTTCCCTTCAAGAAGCCTTCGCTAAGGCTGTTCTTGTGGAATTGGCAAAGGATATTTGGAAGCCCATAGAGGGCTATGGTGAAGAAGGAAATATCTTCGTTCAAAACTGGAAAGAAGCTTGAGAAACTGCTCTGTGTTCTGTTAATTCATCTCACAGAGTTACATCTTTCCTTCAAGAAGCCTATCGCTAAGGCTGTTCTTCTGGAATTGGCAAAGGGATATATGGAAGCCCAGGAGGGCTATAGTGAAAAGGAAATATCTTCGTTCAAAACTGGAAATAAGCTTTCTGAGAAACTGCTCTGTGTTCTGTTAATTCAACTCACAGAAATACATCTTTCCCTTCAAGAAGCCTTTCGCTAAGGCTGTTCTTGTGGAATTGGCAAAGGGATATTTGGAAGCCCTTAGAAGGCTACGGTGAAAAAGGAAATATCTCCCGTACCAAACTTGAAAGAAGCATTCTGAGAAACTGCTCTGTGTTCTGTTAATTCACCTCACAGAGTTACATCTTTCCCTTCAAGAAGCCTTTCGTTAAGGCTGTTCTTGTGGAATTGGCAAAGGGATATATAGAAGCCCATAGAGGGCTATAGTGAAAAAGGAAATATCTTCTGTTCAAAACTGGAAAGAAGCTTTCTGAGAAACTGCTGTGTGTTCTGTTAATTCATCTCACAGAGTTACATCTTTCCTTTCAAGAAGCCTTTCGCTAAGGCTGTTCTTCTGGAATTGGCAAAGGGTAATTTGGAAGCCCGTAGAGGGCTATAGTGAAAAAGGAAATATCTTCTGTTCAAAACTGGAGCGAAGCTTTCTGAGAAACTGCTCTGTGTTCTGTTAATTCATCTCACAGAGTTACATCTTTCCCTTCAAGAAGCCTTTCGCTAAGGCTGTTCTTGTGGAATTGCAAAGAGATATTTGGAAGCCCATAGAAGGCTACGGTGAAAAGGAAATATCTTCCGTTCAAAACTGGAAAGAAGCTTTCTGAGAAACTGCTCTGTGTTCTGTTAATTCATCTCACAGAGTTACATCTTTCCTTCAAGAAGCCTTTCGCTAAGGCTGTTCTTGTGGAATTGCAAAGAGATATTTGGAAGCCCATAGAGGCTACGGTGAAAAGGAAATATCTGCCGTTCAAAACTGGAAAGAAGCTTTCTGAGAAACTGCTCTGTGTTCTGTTAATTCACCTCACAGAGTTACATCTTTCCTTCAAGAAGCCTTTCACTAAGGCTGTTCTTGTGGAATTGGCAAAGGATATTTGGAAGCCCATAGAGGGCTATGGTGAAAAGGAAATATCTTCAGTTCAAAACTGGAAAGAAGCTTTCTGAGAAACTGCTCTGTGTTCTGTTAATTCATCTCACAGAGTTACATCTTTCCTTCAAGAAGCCTTCGCTAAGGCTGTTCTTGTGGAATTGCAAAGAGATATTTGGAAGCCCATAGAAGGCTACGGTGAAAAGGAAATATCTTCAGTTCAAAACTGGAAGAAGCTTTCTGAGAAACTGATCTGTGTTCTGTTAATTCATCTCACAGAGTTACATCTTTCCTTCAAGAAGCCTTCGCTAAGGCTGTTCTTCTGGAATTGGCAAAGGATATTTGAAGCCCATAGAGGCTATAGTGAAAAAGGAAATATCTTCCGTTCAAAACTGGAAAGAAGCTTTCTGAAGAACTGATCTGTGTTCTGTTAATTCATCTCACAGAGTTACATCTTTCCTTCAAAAGCCTTTCGCTAAGGCTGTTCTTGTGGAATTGCAAAGAGATATTTGGAAGCCCATAGGGCTATGGTGAAAAGGAAATATCTTCAGTTCAAAACTGGAAAGAAGCTTTCTGAGAAACTGATCTGTGTTCTGTTAATTCACCTCACAGAGTTACATCTTTCCTTCAAAAGCCTTTCGCTAAGGCTGTTCTTGTGGAATTGGCAAGGATATTTGGAAGCCCATAGAGGCTATAGTGAAAAAGGAAATATCTTCCGCTCAAAACTGGAAATAAGCTTTCTGAGAAACTGATCTGTGTTCTGTTAATTCATCTCACAGAGTTACATCTTTCCTTCAAGAAGCCTTCGCTAAGGCTGTTCTTGTGGAATTGGCAAAGGATATATGGAAGCCCATAGGGCTATGGTGAAGAAGGAAATATCTTCAGTTCAAAACTGGAAGAAGCTTTCTGAGAAACTGATCTGTGTTCTGTTAATTCACCTCACAGAGTTACATCTTTCCTTCAAAAGCCTTTCGCTAAGGCTGTTCTTCTGGAATTGGCAAAGGATATTTGAAGCCCATAGAGGCTATGGTGAAAAGGAAATATCTTCCGTTCAAAACTGGAAAGAAGCTTGAGAAACTGCTCTGTGTTCTGTTAATTCATCTCACAGAGTTACATCTTTCCTTCAAAAGCCTTTCGCTAAGGCTGTTCTTCTGGAATTGGCAAAGGATATTTGAAGCCCATAGAGGCTACGGTGAAAAGGAAATATCTTCTGTTCAAAACTGGAAATAAGCTTTCTGAGAAACTGCTCTGTGTTCTGTTAATTCATCTCACAGAGTTACATCTTTCCTTCAAGAAGCCTTCGCTAAGGCTGTTCTTGTGGAATTGCAAAGAGATATTTGGAAGCCCATAGGGCTATGGTGAAGAAGGAAATATCTTCAGTTCAAAACTGGAAATAAGCTTTCTGAGAAACTGCTCTGTGTTCTGTTAATTCACCTCACAGAGTTACATCTTTCCTTCAAGAAGCCTTTCACTA